>SJYX01013902.1:196070-219953 GCA_006410675.1 Oreotragus oreotragus | reverse complement strand
GAAGGGATAGCAAAGGAACATCCTTCAGAGAGCGTCAGTTTGATGGGAAGAACCTGGTGTGGCCCGTGCTGGCTAGGTGCTTTCTGCTCTGGGACTAGAGAAGGGAGAGGCACTTAAATGTGAAAGGCAGGCTTTTCCTCTGCCTGTGGCAGTTTCCACGTAACATTCACGTTAAGCTGGAAATACCAGGGCTGGCATGCTTCTTGCATGTATACAGAACTGGTTAGATTTAAGTAATGTTCAGCTAGACCCCATTCTAGCAGGTGAGAGTCACCGTGGAGATGGTTTCTTCACATTTTTTTGATCATTTGGCGATATGGCAGTAGTATAAACTGGAGTCTGTACCCAGTGGTAACGTTTATTATACTTTATCTTCCACCGAAGGTTCTGAATTTCTGAATCTAGCTTTGTGTGTTGTCCAGCCACAGAGGTGTGCTCTGCCATCTCTGAACCGCTTCACCTTTTGAAGAGGGGATTTTGCAGATGATGTTAACCTGGCCTTGTACCAGAGTGAGTCGGGTGCGAGATCTGGACCCTGAGTGTCCTTGGCAGCTCAGAACTCTGCAGACCATCCTTTGGGCAGTGTCAGGTGCCCCAGCTCTGATGAACAGGTGAGGGAGTGCACGGGGGTTTGGTTTTAGTTTTTCTCCGTTTCAAGTTCTCTTATCAAGCATTCAGATTCCCTTTCTGGGGGGTCACAAGGCATGTGAGGTCTTGATTCCCTGAGCAGGGAGAAAGTCTGCACACCCCATAGTGGAACCACCAGCTGGTAGCCACTGGACCATTAGGGAGCCCCCAATTTCTTAAAAGAGTCAAAATTTTGTTTTCCAAATGAAGAAATGCTTGTTTGCTCCCTGTTCTTCTCACAAAGATCACTGTAGTCCTTACTATCAGGGCTAATGTGATAAGTATTGGGGGGACTGAAATTCCACCTAAAACTTGGTATGTGATACAGTGGTTTCTGTAGAAATCTGCAAATAAAGTCTTTTTTTACAACTTGCCTTCCACATAGAGTAAATATGTTGTAAATTTGGTTCTCACAAGTGGCCTAAGGGGATGAGAAACAAAATTAACATGCCTAAGGTTAGACTTGGTTCTGAAGCCTCCCTTCACACAGCGGTCCGCGGGGCTGAGGCAGCTTGGGGGTGCTTGCTGAAACTAGGGAACAGGTGGTGAGAGGGGCTTTGTGTGGAGGCATGCCACCTGCTCCTGTACCCTCCACCCTGTTGGTTTATGTATTTAGCAGGTACTGTGGCGTGGGACTGTGGGGTGTTGGTTCTGTTGAAAAAGGAGTGCTGAGCTTTTAATCACACTGGATACTTCCGGAGTGAGGATACAGTGCTGACTTAGAAGCTTGAAACATTTTGCAACTTTTTACTCCTCTGTGATTAATCTCTTCCTTGTCTGGAGAGCTACAGTACAAGGAAGTTCCTTTGACTTGTGAATAGGGGCGGTTTTTGAGTTGGTGAGGGTTTGCATACTCAGAATTTTGCACCTAACTTTTCAGACAATTCCGTAAGGCCCAAATGCAAACTTTTCATGTTATCTGTTGTGAGATTTTTTTAAATTGTTGATTGCTTTGTCTGTGGGAGAAGGATATTAGATCATGTTAAGGGGTGAGATTAAGAAGCTGCGTGCTTGATGTCTTGTTAAAGTGCAGTCTTTCCAGCCTTGAATGGGCTTTGTTAACTTTGCGTCCTTACCACACTGCTGCTGCTACTAAGTCACTTCAGTCGTGTCCGACTCTTAGCGAACCCATGGACTGCAGCCTACCAGGCTCCTCCATCCATGGGATTTTCCAGGCAAAGTACTGGAGTAGGGTGCCATTGCCTTCTCCGCCTTATCACACTGACCAGAAAGGAAGACAGGAAAACAGTGAAAAGTCTGGGGTTACCTGTGTGGTTGGAGGTATGGGAACAGGGCCGACCTCAGCATCCACCTGTGAAGCCCATTGCAGCTTTGATTCCTGCTGTGATGAGCCCCTGTACATCCACCTGGGTGCCCCACCCCTAATTCCAGAGGCTGTGCTGGTGTTGCTTGCTGGCTTATGGGGCTTGGCACTTAGATGGAATTGTCAGCATGTTCAGAAATTGAGGGGAAGCCAGAATTGTGACCTCCTGAGGCAGCAGAGTCTCAGGAAGCGTGACCCTTGTTGCTGCGCTCAGGAAAATGCTCCTTAGTCCTGGCTCCGGGTCTGCCCTTTCTTTCCATCATTAACCAGGCCAGCTTTATTCATGTGCCGATTCTGACACACAGAAGCGTTAAGATCAGGCGGGTGGCCAGTACTCTCTGCAGTCAGACTGTCGTGAGTTGTGTGTGTTTTGTGAGGTCTTTCTGAATACTGTATTTGCCCAGTCATGAATTATCAGGAGGGAGGTTTTATCAGAAACATGTCAAGAGCCAGAGTCGCAGCTCTGATGAAATGAAGTATCCCTGACCTTGAAGCTTTATCTTTGTTTGCAGAGATTTCATAAATGGACATGTGAAAATTAAGCCAAATAAGCAAATATTTCATAGGTGTCATCAAGAATGTATTTGAAATACATGTTTAGGTTGACATGGCAGGAACTGTTAAGTATGTTGTGGTCTCACAAATACCTGATGTTAAAATCAAGTTCTGGTGGCAAGAACATGAGGCTTAGTTCTTCTAGCTAGGAAAGCTGTTGTTGTAAGGCTAACTCTGGCTGTTGCAATCAAAATTTTTTTCTTAGTCACAGTGCTGAAGAAAAACGGGACGTACTGACCCTTCCTGAGATACGACAAAGAAGTAAGAAGTAATCCCATACATTTTTAGGAAATATATTTAATCTTTTTATACCTGATGGAACCAATTTTTCTGTCTTTGGTGGTTTTATTTTGAAGAAAAGAATTCAGAGGGAAATACTTGGGATTCCCTGTTCCCTCATCTTCTTAGGTCCAGTCTCCACTTGGCATCTCCATCTTCCTGTGTTCAGTAACCCAAAATGTCCTGGCAGCCTCCCTTCAGCTCTAGCTTACAGTTGTGGGCCTGGGGAGGGATGAGATGCTTAATCCATGCAGTTTCTCATCTGACAGGCCTTCAGATCCACTGTCAGCCTATCTGTCTTAAGAATGAAAGAATTTACCATATTTTAGATTCAGTAGGATTTTTTTTTTAAGAGAAACCATTTAGCCACTTTTTCCCAAAAAATACACTTCTTTAAAGAATTCTTTTAAAACTGGCAAAATTGGAGTTGAGTATTATTTTCCTCTTGAATTTCCAGCTCACAAAAATAAGTTATTTTTGTTTCCATGGTAGTGCTCACCCTTCTTTATTTATATGTAATGACAGTGGAATTCTGATAGTCTATGCCTTTGTTGGTTTTTACAGCTCATCTCCTGTTCTAGATCTCTCATCTCCTTGAGACAGTCCCTGAATATACATAGGTCCACTCTGGAGCAGATTTTTCTCTCCATCCAAGATCTCACACATGACTGTTCTTTGTACCTTCTGTCTCTAGGTTATCCCGGCCTCCAACTTTTAACACCTCTTGAATGTTTTTGTAATTTGGGCATGTATGTAGGAAGTTCACGATTTCATTTTTATCTATTTGAAGGCTTCTTAGTCAGTTCTTTAAGTATTTGGTTAAATGTATTTTTCATACAAAGTATATAATGTACATGATATAAGAATCACATAGTTGCCTTTTTTTAGATTATAGGAATTCACTGGATGCACCCATGCACTTAAGAGCAGTTGTCGCCACAACTGCAAATAGATACCTCAACTGACTTTGTTCTAAATGGTCATGGATAGATTACTAAAAGTCATTACTAGCTCCCCATTTTTGGATGGATGCTTTTTAGGAC
The DNA here is from genome assembly GCA_006410675.1 of Oreotragus oreotragus. NCBI lineage: Eukaryota > Metazoa > Chordata > Mammalia > Artiodactyla > Bovidae > Oreotragus > Oreotragus oreotragus. Next base: position 216,125 of record SJYX01013902.1, on the reverse strand, counting down.
TAAAGTGGACTTGAAACTAATAGCAAAAAAATGTATTTCAGCTGAGATCTGTGTCAGTGGACCTGAATGTTGATCCCTCGCTTCAGATTGACATACCTGATGCACTCAGTGAGAGAGATAAAGTCAAATTTACAGTGCACACCAAGGTAAGTGACAGAATGACTTCAGTAGTGAAAAACAGTGCCAGGTTACATCTGTGCTACAGTGGGCGTGAGCCGAAATACTGCTGAAGGGTAGCACTCCTGAGTGAGGCGCCTGCTCCTGTTACAGCCCTGTGCACTGTGGGGGAGCCTTGGGCCCACTCTGCTGGTATGAGTGTGGCTTGTGTTCTGCCTGGGAAGCACACCAGTCCTGCACAGCTCCACCTTTGTTTCTAATTTGCATGTGTGGCAAGTGCTTGCTTTTCCCATCTTTGCTCAGTTCTTGGCCATCACTCAACCTGTTATGATTCAAGACTTTTTCCCCAAATTTTAAAAATTTTATTTTCAAGCGTAACTGATTTACCGTGTTAATTCTCCTCCAGGTTTCTAATTTGACAAAAGCACTATGCCAGTCTGAAAACAACAGAAAGTTTAACTTCTCAGAGCCCTTTCAGGAACATTTTTAGCCTTTCTTCTTCCATGCTAGTCAGGTATACTCAGTGCTTGTCTTATGCCAGGCCCTGTTTTAAAGGGGTTACATGGACCTGATTTTCTGGACATGATTTCCATTATGATTTTTTCTGATGGCCATCTTTCAGGTGAGGGGCTGCGGTATAGGTCTAGATAAAGTGGCGTAGGCACAGTCTGAGGCAGGACGTTTGGAGCGAGAGCTCTTGGCGGCTGCCTCCCCCAGCACATGTGTGTCCCTGAGGTCCTCTCCCTCATGGTTTCTCTGCTGCCCTGGTGCGTGATTAGCATACCTGTTCCTCAGGAGGCGGTGTGCGTGTATCTGTCTTGAGTCAAGCTGAAAGGTGGAGCTGTGTGACTAGAATTCTTTGAAGAACACATTGAATCTAAGCTCTGACTTCCTAGTGGTGGGGAGGTCATGTGTTGCCACTTTTTTCTTTATTTGCTCTCTTAAAAACCAGATGATTTATTGTGTATTTTTTCCATTGTGCACTGCATGAAACCCAAACCACTTTTTCAGAAAATGGTAGTTAACTGTCACTTTGTTTTTTCTTTACAGACCACACTGCCCACGTTTCAGAGCCCAGAGTTTTCTGTTACAAGGCAACATGAAGACTTTGTGTGGCTAAGCTGGGAGAGGGTGAAGGGTCAATGACAAAAGAAGAATTTGCCAAGATGAAGCAAGAGCTAGAAGCGTAAGTGACTTTCCTTGATGGGGCCCTGTCTTCTGAGGAGAAAAATGACATTGTACAGCAAAGAGAATCTGCCAGCTAAGGTTTTCAAGTGTAGCAGTTAATGAATGGCATAGCTACTGTCAATGAGTTGCATGGGGGTATGGGGGCCTGGTCTTTAGATGATTCCCTGATGATACTTGGAGAAGGAAATGGCAGCTGATGCCAGTATTCTTGCCTGGAGGATCCCACGGACAGAGGAGGCCTGGCAGGCTACATACAGTCCCTGGGGTTGCAAGAGTAGGACACGACTTAGCAACTGAACCACCTGGTGATACTGGGTAGACTAATTTTTCTCTTTGTGAACAATGCTAGTCATGGAATGTTGGTCTGGCAAAGTGAAGAACTAAACTTTTGACTGTAATGTACAAAAGCTTTCTTCCCTGACGTTTGTTTACTGGAAATACATACAGTTGAAATTAGATTATAGCAAGTGCTGTTAATAAGGAAGCATTCTAACAATGGCTACATTGATGGCTTGAAAGAAGTCCAGGTCTGCAAGAAGCTTACTTTAATCTGATTGTAATTCTTTTAAACAAAAATGGATTCTTTATGCCATAGTTTGAGGTTTGCATGAACTATCGTCCTGCTCCTTCCTCTTGCCTGTTCATTGGGGTCCATTTCAGCAGTTCTTGCCAGTATGCTGCCACAGCTCACACTCCTGCCAGGCCTGCACGGGCAGCTCTGAGAATAGAGCACCAAACTTGGAGACTTGGTCTCCTGCTGTTGACAGTAGAGTGTGTAGGTTGAGATAAAGCCACTTTGTGATTTCTGATAGTTCCCAGCTTTGTAAGACTCATGGCTGTGTACATGGCTGCAGAATTAAAGGACTGCCCTGGTTTTAAAGAAGCCATTGTTGTGTGCTGTAATTGCATGTGGGTTTGGGCTTGACAGATGTGTCCATCAACTCTGGTTATGCCACTTCCCCTTCCATGCTGCTGCTGCTAAGTCGCTTCAGTTGTGTCTGACTCTGTGTCTCTGACCCCATAGACAGCAGCCCACCAGTCTCCTCTGTCCCTGGAATTCTCCAGAGTGCTGCAGTGGGCCACCATTGCCGGCTCCATCCCTTCCATGGCTATTCCACAAATTCCCAAATTAGAGCTGCCTCATTACCTAGCTAGATGCTGCATTACACCAGGCTGCTTGGGACCAATTCAGGTGGTGTGTGTGGCTGTGGGGGAGTGTGCTGGCACCCGGGAGTGGTGCTGGGCAGTGGGCTGAGCGCCACTGTGTGCCTTGTGTTGCAGGGAGTACCTTGCTGTCTTCAAGAAGACGGTGTCTTCGCACGAAGTCTTTCTCCAGCGGCTCTCTTCCCACCCTGTTCTCAGTAAGGACCACAACTTCCATGTGTTCTTGGAATATGATCAAGATGTAAGTCATTTTAATTCCATTTCCACAATCTAATTGCAGTGTACAAAAAAATACACAGCTTCTGAAAAACTGACTTTCAAAGTTGGATTTTCTTTTTCCCCTTTAGTTACTTTTGAGGTTATCTGAAAGTTGATCCACATTTGTTTTTTTCATTGAAAGGAGACGTATGGTTGCCTTAAAAGGATACATTCTTTTTCTTATATATGAGGCAAGCACTGACTTACAAATTTCCTCATAGTCTTCTAACCAATGAATGATAGCATAACAATTCTACCCAGAATTTAAGGGCACCAAGACTTGATGCCTAGATAGTTTTTCAAAGTATCTCCAGAGTCATAGAATATGCAAGAGACTCTGGTTCAATCCTTGGGCCAGGAAGATCCCCTGGAGTAGAAGATGGTAGCCCACTTGAGTATCTTGCTTGGAAAATTCCATGGACAGGGGAACCTGGTGGGCTATAGTCCATGGGGTCGAAAAGAGTCAGACATGACTGAGCATGCACCCACAAGACTTGATACATAGGCTGTTTTTCAGAATACCTCCTGACATAGAATTATCACCTGTCCTTAGGTTTAGTTGTTTTGCTTGATATTTTAGGTGAGGTTACAATGGAGTTTAAGATGTCTTGGGTGTGGTTATACTAGTGAACAGTTACTTGAGATGTGTTCAGAACTTGATGGAAAATGTATGTACCATTAACTATTCTGAATTTCTTTTCAGCTAAGTGTCAGGCGAAAAAATACTAAAGAGATGTTCGGTGGCTTTTTTAAAAGTGTGGTGAAAAGTGCTGATGAAGTTCTTTTTTCAGGAGTTAAAGTAAGTGGAAGTTTTGGTTATTTTTATCAACTTACTGAACTTTGGCTCATTTTCCCAAAATACCTGTTCTTCCCCAGGAGAAGGGATAAGAGCCTCATGCTTCAGTTTTTGTTGTCTCTTTTTCTGTAAGGAAGCGACAATCCGCTGTCCTTAAGAACATAAGCTACTTGGCCAGTCTTTGATGCTGCTCTCCACAGCTGCACGGCCCTGCAGCCCCAGCCTTGTGTGGAGCTGAGCACCTGACCAGTGCGGTGCCCTGCTGTAATTAAGGAACTGAGGTTTCTGTTTTGTTTACACACTGGATTTATAGGCCTTTGGTAATGAAGAAAACAAAATATGAGAAGTAATTTTACGTGTTTCTTTTTATACTGGGGCTACTAAGTAGAAAGTTCTAAGTGGCACATTTGGCTCACGTTATTTCTGTTGGACAGTGCTGTTCTGGAACATAAATAGATGTCCAAGTTTCTCAGTAGCATCCTAGGTGTGGTTTATTTCTTTGCTCCTCAGTTACTGTCTGGTGTCTGACTTTGCCACTTGTGGTCTTGAGTAAGGAGACTAGGATGTGGGTAACCCAGGCCTTGTCAGAAGTTTGGAAGCTCTTGGGCTGTCTCTGGGTGGTGGTGAAGGTGTGCTGATACCTGTCTGTAGTAGGGATGTTCAGCATCCCAGGCCATGTTGCAGAGATGCAGGTATCTGAGGCAAGGTAGCAACCCACCTGGCCGGACCACACTTAAGTGGAATTGCTGCTGGAGGTCAGCAAGGTTTACTGGACTGTGGTAAATGGCTCTTCAAAATGGTTCTCTCGATGTTTCTTGCCAGCCTTTCACTTTCGCTAATCCCTGGTGTGAAATGTTAATTTAAAAAATTATTTGAATTTCCCTGGTCCTTAGAGGTTAAACTTCTTATGCCCGAGCTTATTTTTAAAATATAAAGTGTATATTCTTAGGTAGAAAGTTTGCTTCTTTGAAACTTTTTTTCCTTCCCTTTTAGGAGGTAGATGACTTTTTTGAGCAAGAGAAGACTTTCCTCATCAACTATTACAACAGGATCAAGGATTCCTGTGCAAAGGCTGACAGGATGACCAGATCTCATAAAAGTGAGTGTACTCACCCACTAGTCCCTTACCTCTGCTCAGGTGCCAGCTCTCACATGAAAGGACTGTCCTTGTTCCCACAGATGTCGCAGATGATTATATCCACACCGCAGCCTGCTTGCATAGCCTGGCTTTAGAGGAGCCTACGGTCATCAAGAAGTAAGTTTTTGTTGGGAGACATTTTCTCTCATCCCCTAATTGAAAACTGTTGTGCAGTTAAGAGTGTAGTGGATAAGGGCTGCCTAGTTCAGTTCTGTCTTGAGTATAAGCCCATCAAGGGTAGATGGTCTCCAGCATGCATTTTATAAACCCTCCAAACAGGAGTACTTCTAAGCCTTCTATAGGGAATTCAGGGCACTTGTGTACCAAGTGTGCTAACTGTTGTCAAGGACTTGATTGCTGTCAGACATAGATGTGTCTGTTTTCGTGTTTTTTTTTTAAGTTAATCTTTGACTGCTCTGGGGCTATTCTCATTATGGTGCATGGGAGTTCAGGGCTCTAGGCATGCAGCCTCAGTAGTTGTGGCACATGGGCTTGGTTTCCCTTTCACAGCGTGTGTAATCCTTCCAGACCAGGGGTTGTCTCGTGTGTTGGCAGGCAGATTTCTATCACCTGAACCACGAGGTGGTTTGATTAATTTGATTTGGAGTTGTCACTGAGTGAGGGTTTTCAGCGTCTCTATTCAGGTTATTTTGGTATGAGATGGTACAGTTGACCCCCTCCATATCCATGGGTTCTGCATCTGCAAACTAGAAGAAACTGCAGATAGGAAAACATGTTTTACAAAGTTCCAAAAAGTGAAACTTGAATTTGCTGCACATCAGCCACTATTTGCATAGCATTTACATTGTACTTAAAACTGTTTACATCCGTTTACATTTTATCAGACACAGGAAGTAATCTAAAGATGATTTAACATATATAAGAGGGTGTGCATGTATTATCTATATCAGGGGCTTGAGCATCTGGATTCTAGGGTCCGGGCAGGGTGGGGCTGGGTCCTGGAGCCACTGCCCAGCTGTTACCATGGAATGACTGTTCTACTAGGCTTGGTCTAGTGGGTGGTGGTATATTTAAGACCTTAAATCAGAATCGTGTATATTTGCAGGTACCTGTTGAAGGTGGCTGAGCTGTTTGAAAAACTTAGGGTAAGGATTTTTACGTTGGTCTTCATAGTATACATTTTATAATCTGTAGATTTTTGCTTAGATGATGGTGGCCTTTGTTTTGTTTTTTAACAGAAAGTGGAGAGTCGAGTCTCCTCAGATGAAGACTTGAAGCTGACAGAGCTCCTGCGATACTACATGCTCAACATAGAGGCTGCCAAGGTGAGGGCTTCTCCCAAACAAGGCCTGGTGATGCAAATGTATTCTCTGGGTTATAAATGAAGGGAGATGGGAAGTAGTTAGGATCATTCATGTAAGTGATGTCATCCTAAGTAAAGAAGTAAACTGAGGCAAGCGCCAATTTATTCAGGAAGAGCAGAGGAATTGGGTGCCACGTGGGAAGCCACAGGAGGTTGCATTGAAGGTCTGGAGTGGGCTGTATTTTGGGGCAAGGAGTGCAAAGACAAAGAGTCTGGGAAGGTATGTCATTGGCATGAGGGCACTGGTCCTGAGCAGAAGCTCATTGGCTGGGCACTCACTGCTCGGGAGGCGAGGTCAGGCTGGGTCTTCTGTGCATCAGGTGTTGGTGGAAGTTAGTCTCTCAGTCCTTCGTTCTGTTCTGAGGGTGCGTGTGTCCCCCAGGTCCATCTTCGGTTGAGATCTTCTCAGTGACGTGCCTTAGGTGTGATACCAAGTCCTTAGTGTGTGTGCTTCAGGGGCCTGGAGCCAATAAGTGTTTGGGGAGTTAATATGCTGCTGGATGGGGACATAAGTGGACATACACCTAAGGGGCTCTTTCTGAGGCAGGAAGGGCTTTGGGGTTTGTTACCTTTCATTGAATTGTAGTTGGCACTGCCTTTGAGTCATGAAGCATCACTTAACCAAAAGCAAGATGAAGTGTAAGCAGAGTGACATTTGGGAGTGGGACATGCATTCTTCACTGTACACTGTCCTAACGACATGTTTCAGTTATTTTTATGTCATCATTATCTTTCAGTCACTAAGTCATGTCCCACTCTTTGCGACCCCATGAACTGCAGCACACCAGGTTTTCCTGTCCTTCACTGTCTCACATTCGTCTGTTACTCAAACTCATGTCTGTTGAATCGGTGATGCCATCCAACCATCTGTCCTCTGTTGCCCCCTTCTGTCTCCTGTCTTTCCCAGCATCGGGGTCTTTTCCATTGAGTTGGCTGTTCGCATCAGGTGGCCAAAGTATTGGAGCCTCAGCATCAGTCCTTCCAGTGACTGTTCAGGGTTGACTTCCTTTAGAATTGACTGGTTTGATCTCCTTGCTGTCCACGGGACTCTCAAGAGTCTTCTCCAGCGCCACAGTCAGTATCAGTTGTTTGGCTCTCAGCTTTCTTTATGGTCCAACTCTCAAATCTACATGACTACTGGAAAAACCATGGCAAAGTAGTGTTTCTGTTTTTTAATATGCTAAGTTCATCATAGCTTTTTTTCCACGGAGCAAGTATGTTTTAATTTTGTGACTGCAGTCATGTCTAGTGATTTTGGAGCCTAAGAAGACAAAATTTGTCAGTGTTTCCACTTTTTCCCCATCTGTTTGCCAAGAAGTGCTGGGAACCGGATGCCATTTTTTTTGTTGTTGTTGTTTTTGAATGAGTTTTAAGCTAACTTTTTCCCTTTCTTTCACCCTTATCAAGAGACTCTTTAGTTACTCTTCACTTTCTGCCATTAGAGTGGTGGTATTATCTGCATATCTGAGGTTGTTGATATGATTTTTATATGAAATGTACTAAATTAGGCAGCATAAAATTTTAAGCTAATGGGGAAAGGTCATCAGGAAGTAGAAATTCTTTTTCCCATAGTTTAGTTTTATTTTAAGCGATTAATCTTGTGACATGTTTTCTTTTGGGAAATAACTCTGTGGTCATCACTGTTTGGTTCCTTCTCTTGATGTATGTAGAGAAGTCTGGGAAGACTCAACATTGCATTAATTAATTGCCCTTCCCTGCCTCATGTTGAGATCTTAAGGGGTGGAAGTACATGAGGTGGCTGTCGTCTGACCTTTCAGGCAGTAAACCAAGGTACTTGTCTGGTTCTTAGAGACTTTAGATGGTCTTCCTGTTCTGTTCTAGAGATTTTTCAGTATAGGTTTAACTACCGTGTATCATGTCTGTTGATTTGCCTTCTAGGATCTCTTATACCGACGCACCAAAGCCCTCATCGACTATGAGAATTCAAATAAAGCGCTGGATAAGGCCCGGTTAAAGAGCAAAGATGTCAAGCTGGCCGAGACACACCAGCAGGAATGCTGCCAGAAGTTTGAACAACTCTCTGAATCTGCAAAAGAAGGTGAGTGAGGCCGCTTCTTTCTTTTTGCTTTCTTTTTAAAAAATATTATTGGCTCTGTCAGATCATCATTGCAGGACATGAGATAATTTCATTGCTGTGCACGGACTCTAGTTGTGGCACGCTGGCTGGCTTTGTTGCTCCTCGGCACATGGGATCCTTATTCCTGACCAGGGATCCAACTCATAGCCCCACCCTTGCAGTGCTGGTTCTTAACTCACTGGACCTCTCCTCACGATTGGGTTCTGGATGCTGTGTAATTGTGTCCTTTCGAGGGCATCACATTTGAGGATACGTTGAGTCCATCATCCCCTCATATCTGTGTGTTTTGATGACACGGTCATTAGCTGGCCGAGACACACCAGCAGGAATGCTGCCAGAAGTTTGAACAACTCTCTGAATCTGCAAAAGAAGGTGAGTGAGGCCGCTTCTTTCTTTTTGCTTTCTTTTTAAAAAATATTATTGGCTCTGTCAGATCATCATTGCAGGACATGAGATAATTTCATTGCTGTGCACGGACTCTAGTTGTGGCACGCTGGCTGGCTTTGTTGCTCCTCGGCACATGGGATCCTTATTCCTGACCAGGGATCCAACTCATAGCCCCACCCTTGCAGTGCTGGTTCTTAACTCACTGGACCTCTCCTCACGATTGGGTTCTGGATGCTGTGTAATTGTGTCCTTTCGAGGGCATCACATTTGAGGATACGTTGAGTCCATCATCCCCTCATATCTGTGTGTTTTGATGACACGGTCATGGGTTTGTCCACTGTGCACTTGACTTTTTTTTTCCTATGAGCCGCCGATGTAGGAAACTGTAGGAGACTGTGAGACCGGGCATCGCCCTTGCTCCCTGGATGTGGCCAGAGGCAGTTGTCTCTCCTGTACTCCAGCCCTCCTTTCCAGGCCAGCCTTCAGTGCTATCTATCCTTTATTAGCACAAGCTTTCCCTTCTTTCCCTTACTTTTTAAAAATCATTTTTACTAGAATTCTGGATTCCTATTTTCCAGAAGTTGCAAAAATTTTCAGTGTGTTTTGGTGTTACTAGTGTCCAGAGTGAGCCCATGGGCAGGCCTTTAAACTGCGTGTCCTATGACACCCCCGTATTTTTGAGCGTTTAGATGCTCTGTTTTAGTCTTAGACTCCTCCTCCAGCCCTGAAAATCACCATTTCTTCCAGGAGTCCGTATTGAGTACTCTGGGTGCCCATAGCTTCTAGGGTGCTGCTTCTCCTAGGCCCTTCCGCTGACAGGAAGTGTCCGGGTGTGTGCTTACACACCTACTCCTCAGGGATCATGAGTCCATGATAGTGACTCCATTCTGGTCATCTCCAGGGTTCTTTCCTGCCCGCTACCATTCCTGGATAATGGACTTTTAAAAATAATTTAGGACTTCCCTGGTGATCCAGTGGTTAAGATGCCACACTTCTAATGCAGGGGACACAGGTTCAATCCCTGGTCAGGAAACTCAGATTCCACATGTCAGAAATAAGAAGATAAAGCATAGTTTTGTAACTTTATTGGGAGATGGCATACATTTCCATTAAACATGAGTGTAATAGATAGTCTTTTCCATAGGGGATCTCACTACCGTGAAGCTCTTAGGGGCCGTGGAACACAGCAGAGCAAAAGTTGAAGACTGGTCTTACAGAATGTGAATGTGCGTTATGGTGGATTGTGTACTTGATTCATCCTCGAGACACCCTCCCCCTTCAAAACTCGAGGTTTCCGTGTAAAATCCATATCTCATCATAAGACTATTCTCTCAGAACGTTCCCCTCCTCCGTGGATCTGGAGGGTTCTGCTCCTTTGTTTTGGCCGAGTCTGGCCAGGACCATGGGGCCCTCCCTGGGAGGGACTGGGCTCCTCTGTACAGAATCTCTGCTCATGGCCTGTGGACACACCCATGCAGCTGTCCTTGGGATTTCTTCTNCTCTCAGAACGTTCCCCTCCTCCGTGGATCTGGAGGGTTCTGCTCCTTTGTTTTGGCCGAGTCTGGCCAGGACCATGGGGCCCTCCCTGGGAGGGACTGGGCTCCTCTGTACAGAATCTCTGCTCATGGCCTGTGGACACACCCATGCAGCTGTCCTTGGGATTTCTTCTGGAGAGGCACCTCCTCCTCGCTGCCCTGTACTTAAAGTAAAATTCTAGCTTTAAAAGAAAAAAAAAAAAGCTAATTTAAATGTATAAGGAAAAAGGAGACTTCAAAGCTGCCGCATTGAAATCTCAGGTAATTATATAGACCAGAGTTAGTGGCTTTGATAATTTTTGTGTTTTTCTTAAAATGGTGCCAATTTAGGCCAAACTCTGTTGCGGAAGGTTTGTGCTGATGGCATTTGATAAGCCTGGGTGTACTGCCTGTAAAAGTGCAGTGTCCTGTAGGATACCAGGATGAGTGGCTCTTAGCCTCGTGGCCCTAGGTTGAGGCTCTAAAGTTGTGGCTGACTAGATGGAAGCTGTTGAACAAGCACAGCACAGCGGGCAGGTGTCCTGGGAGATGGATGGGTGCCTCTTGAGTTCTGTCTGGTCCTGGAGGGAAGGAGGAGAGCTTATTCTGACGTCCTGCACGACCAGCCTGATAACATCTNTTGAGGCTCTAAAGTTGTGGCTGACTAGATGGAAGCTGTTGAACAAGCACAGCACAGCGGGCAGGTGTCCTGGGAGATGGATGGGTGCCTCTTGAGTTCTGTCTGGTCCTGGAGGGAAGGAGGAGAGCTTATTCTGACGTCCTGCACGACCAGCCTGATAACATCTAAACTACTGTCATTAATGGCAGTATATGTTTCTGAGTTTTTACGTGGCTCTTAACATGACATTTCATTTCTACTCAGTGCTGTGTAGCTAAGGTTCAAGAGCGTGAGTTTGCTTCTCAGACCCTCAGCAACCCCTGAGGCTGAGGGGGATTTGATCAAAGGAAGTTTAAAATAATCCATAAAAAGACCCTTGCTGCAAGTCAGTGTGGCCCACCCCCTCCCCGCCCACTCCCCACACACACTGCATCCTGAAGGGAAAAGGCCAAGCAGCTCAGCTCAGGGAACCCCAGGTGTTCAGGGACAGTTTTCATGTCAGGTGTGTGTTCCGATGGCAGAGAGAAATGAAAGGTGAGGTGTGGTGGGATCCAGAGCTCTGGAGATCATTTTGTTTGTGAAAATGAAACGGAAATTGCTCAGTTTTTCTTGGTAAACGTTGTTTTGTAGAGCTAATCAATTTCAAACGGAAGAGAGTGGCAGCGTTCAGGAAGAATCTAATTGAAATGTCTGAACTNGAGGTGTGGTGGGATCCAGAGCTCTGGAGATCATTTTGTTTGTGAAAATGAAACGGAAATTGCTCAGTTTTTCTTGGTAAACGTTGTTTTGTAGAGCTAATCAATTTCAAACGGAAGAGAGTGGCAGCGTTCAGGAAGAATCTAATTGAAATGTCTGAACTGGAAATAAAGCATGCCAGGGTAAGTATTATCTTCACACGAGTCAGCTTTGGAGGGTGTTTTTCAAATTAACTGACAATTCACTATTCCAGTATCATCACGCAGTTGGGGCTGGCTTTGTGGTCTGACTCCCCTGTGGGTGGTGGCAGTTACCCTGCTTCCCTCCTGACGCCACGTGGGCCATGCTGTGGAGGGCTTGTCCTAGTAATGTGTAAGCAGCCATCATAGCAATTGCAAGCTTAAATAGGCCAATTTGCTAACTTTAGACTGCTGTTACTAATTCCTTTTTGGTTTAAAAAGGAAGACAAATGTCCTTACATGTGTAATGTGTGAAGGATAATTTAGCCCAGAAGAGATGGAGAGCAGTGGTTCTTAGTGCTAGAGCACGTTAGAGTCCCACTCTTCAGGGCGTTTGTGCCCACGCCCAAAGCTCTTTGGGTGGTTCCTGGGTGCAGCTGATCCTGACCCCCTAGGGTGCTGTCTGGTCCAGGGCAGTTGGGTCAGTGTCCACTGTTCATCTGCACTGGTTAAAGCAGGGAGACTGGACATTTGTGTGTGTGTTGAATTCCTTTATTTTGACCACAACAGAGATGTTTCCTCACTTGGTTCTTTAAGTCCTCCCATATCTGACCTTCTAAATTGGAGTTTTAAAGTATTGTCTGTGTGTCATTTATACATAATGTTCTGAGTACTCTAAGTTATTTGAATTCCTTTAAAGTGAGAACTTCGTAAAACATATCCCGCCAAGTCCTGTGTGAATATTTTATCATTCGTAATCTCACGCACAACTGATTTTTAGCAACTTTTTATCCAGTCTTTCCAAGGCCTTTGACCTCTCATTTATGTCACGTGTAGGTTCAGCCACATGAGTGGGATTGGCATGGCTACAGTGGGAGCAGACCTGGGGTGGGCGTGGGGTGAGGGTGCTGAGGGCAGTGACCAGGGCGAGGGGGCTTGGGGTTCAGGTGTCACTGCATGACAAGCAAGCACCAGCCCAGACGTCCGTGGGACTGAGGCCTGAGCTTAGGTGACTTGGAGGTGGAAGGTCTGGAGCATTCACTGGATTCCTTTCTTCCAGAACAACGTGTCCCTCTTGCAAAGCTGCATTGACCTGTTCAAGAACAACTGAGTGAAGGACTGAATGTGNTGGGACTGAGGCCTGAGCTTAGGTGACTTGGAGGTGGAAGGTCTGGAGCATTCACTGGATTCCTTTCTTCCAGAACAACGTGTCCCTCTTGCAAAGCTGCATTGACCTGTTCAAGAACAACTGAGTGAAGGACTGAATGTGAAGAAAGCCAGCATCACTTGCACTCAAATCATTACCACAGAAGATTGATTTGATTTATCTTGACTTCAGTTTAAAATTATGTGAATACATATTTTGATTTCTAAAGATCTTAACACTTAACCATGTTGGTTTAAAAATATTTCTATTGCATGCTCCTTGGACATAACTAATCTTGATGGAGTTAATACCTCAGTGGGTAGAATCTTAAGTACTGGGTTCTCCTCTAATTTGTAGTAATGAAGAAGGGGTGCGGAATCACGTGCCTTCTGGAGCGAGTGTAATCAGCAGGGGCCCAGCACATGTCATCTCAAGTTTCATGTGCCCGGGTCCCTGTAATTTAGGGTAGGTACCTGTTAATAGCAGATGAGTCAGCTACTTGTTGCAGGTAACAGACATTCCATCCCTTTGTCAAGTGATTTTCCCCTTTCTTACTCTCACAGATCGGTAGTCACCTTCAGTTGTTTGTACTGTAACAAGAGCAAGAAATCATATCTTTATATATACCATTTGCAACTCCATTTTTGTAGCTGGGATACAAATATTTGTGGGGAGAGGCTTATCTTGAGGGTATAAGAACAACTAATGTGGACCCCTCCCTTCCTGGTGGGGGCTACTGCTAACTTGTGGGAGAGGGTATGCTTTTATTTTTCCCCAGGGTGCTGCATCACCAATTTGGATCCCGGACAGACTGATTTGCCATGTCACAATCCCCCAGGGACCTGTTCCTCCACTGCCATGACCACAAAAAAGAGAAAGGGCATTCCTCTGCCCCTGCCTCCGCCACTCACCTGAGAAGTCCAGCAGACTCTAAGACAACCGGCAGCAGAGATCCCAGAAGAACCAGCCTAATCTTAGAGAATTCAGCATTAATAACAGCAATTACTTCTGTTACTGTTACAATTACTGTTACCATTATTGTACTGTTACTGTTACTGTGGCAGCAATATCATTGACTCAACAAGTGCATACTGCCCAATATGTTGAAAAGTCATATTTTAGGTATTTGGAATAGCTCAGATATTAGTTTAGATTTAGAGAAACTTCATAACCAGATACAGACCATGGAACACGCCTGCAGGAGCAGCCAATGACTTTTTTCATTATTGTACTGTTACTGTTACTGTGGCAGCAATATCATTGACTCAACAAGTGCATACTGCCCAATATGTTGAAAAGTCATATTTTAGGTATTTGGAATAGCTCAGATATTAGTTTAGATTTAGAGAAACTTCATAACCAGATACAGACCATGGAACACGCCTGCAGGAGCAGCCAATGACTTTTTCCATACATTCTCTAACTTCATTTCTGGAAAGACTATTCTGTCTACTGTTTTTAGTTATGTTGCTGTGGGTACTCTAATCTTGCTCCTTATAAACATTCTTCCTTGTATTGTCAGGATCCTTCGGCAGAGCATTCAGAAGCTTGTGACTGAGCTGCATCTGGCTGTTTTAAGAAATAAAAAAGGGGGAGATGCCAGGAGCCAGCATGAGGAGTCCCGCCCATGGCAAAGGTCATGAGGAAGGAGGTTTGGCATACACAAAGGCGGGATCGAGCCTCAGGGGTCCCCCTGGAAATTCTCGAGCATCTACCCCCAAAACCAGAGTCTGCCTGCTTTACTGTGTTATGCTTTCCACCTACTCTTTTGACATTAACTTGGGGCTGTTCCCCCACCACCTTTTTCTGGAAAAAGTTAATTTAGAGCTTTTAGATAATAAGTCTCCTGGGCATAATAAGAGTGTTTCAATCCAAAAACCCCTCTGATGGCTTTCTAGCCTGCCTGCCAGACTCTTACAGCTGTGCATGTGATTTGATGAGGTCTCCTGACCTCGAGAGGCACAGGAAGCTTAAAACATCTTAGGAATGAAGGGGCTTCCAAGGAAGCAAAATCATTAGAATAGGACTGATTAAGGGTTTCATTTGTTGAGCCAATATTTGCTGCCAAGTTTTCCATCTTTTATTTGTAGATATAGTTGGTATATAGAAAAAACAGTTAGTAGCCCTGGTATTAGCAACATTAGATCTTTGAGTTAAGTACTTTCTTTGTTATAACCCACTGCACCTTTGTTCTACAGGAATGTAACTTTATTTAGTACTTTGAGGGTGATGCAAAGTAAAGAAAAAACACTTCAAGGGAAAATGGGTTTTCTGGTCGATAGAGATTTATCTTGGAAAAGAGCCATAAAAATGTTAACAGGCCTCTTGGCCAGAAGATAATGTAAACCACCAGAGACCTTTTGTATACGGGAAGGTATGCAAAAAGAAAGCCTGGTCTCAATGAGGGTCAGGACTGCGGCCCCTGCATAACTGCATATTGCATTATTTCTTTATGTACTACTTGGGGTATATAAGCTTATTTTGTAAATAAAGTTTTGGGTCTGGCACCGATGCTTGACTCCCACATGTCATTCTTTTCTCCCTTTTCTGGCCGAATTCCCATCTGGAGCATGGAGGCTCGCTGTGTCTACTTATTTGCCCTGGCTTCTAAGACCCACGCAAGAGGGAGCCCAAGGCAGGGCACCCTCTGCTATTCAAGCAGGCACCATGGCCTATGTAGACGGTGCAAGTTCCTTGTCTTGGAACTTTATTGGTTTTCCACGTAAACCAAGTTATTCAGCCTCTTTTCTCCACTAATTTTCCTACTACACTATTCTTTCCTAATCTCTCTTTATATTTCTAAATAAGTTTTCCACGTAAACCAAGTTATTCAGCCTCTTTTCTCCACTAATTTTCCTACTACACTATTCTTTCCTAATCTCTCTTTATATTTCTAAATAAGTAAGTTTTTCCTCGCCAACTCCATCCCTGCTTCGAATTCCCTGTATCCACCTGGGCTAGATCCCAGCACATCACTACCATCGCATTCCAGTTAAGCTATTTCAAATTCTGAAAGATGATGCTGTGAAAGTGCTGCACTCAATATGCCAGAAAATTTGGAAAACTCAGCAGTGGCCATAGGACTAGAAAAGGTCAGTTTTCATTCTAATCTCAAAGAAAGGCAATGCCAAAGAATGTTCAAACTATTGCACAATTGTACTCATCTCACATGCTAGTAAAGTAATGCTCAAAATTCTCCAAGGCAGGTTTCAACAGTATGTGAACCATGAACTTCCAAATGTTCAAGCTGGATATAGAAAAGGCAGTGGAACCAGATATCAAATTGCCAACATCCACTGAATCATTGAAAATGCAAGAGCATTCCAGAAAAACATCTGCTTTACTGACTATACCAAAGCCTTTGACTGTGTGGATCACAACAAACTGTGGAAAACTCTTCAAGAGACAGGAATACCAGACCAGGTTACCTGCCTCCTGAGAAATTTGTATGCAGGTCAAGAAGCAAGTTAGAACTGGACATGGAAGAACAGACTAGTTTCAAATTGGGACAAGAGTACATCAAGGCTGTATATTGTCACTCTGTTATTTAACTTCTATGCAGAGTACATCATACAAAATGCTGGCTAGAGGAAGCACAAGCTGGAATCAAGATTACTGGGAGAAATATCAACAACCTCAGATAAACAAATGACACCACCCTTACTGCAGAAAGCGAAGAACTAAAGAGCCTCTTGATGAAAGTGAAAGAGAAGAGTGAAAAAGTTGGCTTAAAACTCAATATTCAGAAAAGTCAGATCATGGCATCCAGTCCCATCACTTCATGGCAAATAGACGGGAAAACAATAGAAACACTGACAGACTTTATTTTGGGGGGCTCCAAAATCACTGCAGATGGTGACTGCAGCCATGAAATTAAGACACTTGATCCTTGGGAAAAAAAGCTATGACAAACCTTGANGCTAGGGCCAGTTTTTCCCAGATTCAGACCTAATATGCTAATTCCTGGCCTAGTGATGGAATGCTCAGCTCCCCACAGGCCTGGCCTGCCAGGGAAGGGAGGTGCCTGCACAGCTGAGTGAGTCCCTCGAGGGTGAGTCACTCATCTCTGCTCTGGGCAGTTGATTGTATCATTAACCTTTTCAGTCTCTCTAGCAGGCAAGTGGCCAGTCATGGACTAAAGGGCAAGAGTGGGCGGAAGAACCCAGGAAGAGGCTCCTGAGGACCAGGGGAGACGCAGCCATGAACGCCCACAGGCAGGTGATGGATGAATCTGTTCGTTCCGGGAAGCTGCCCTGGCCCAGAAAGTGGCAAATCTGTGGAAACTGCTGTGAAGCCTGTGGGGCTTGCACAAGTGTTTCTTTGTGTCTTCAGTCCTCTGGACCTGTCTGTACTGCATGTAGAGCGCTTGTCCCAGAGTGGGGCTGGAACAGAGTCAGGGCCCCAGACAGACCAGTGTGGGCAAGCTGAGGAGGGCGGCAGGGGTCAGGGTTGTCAGGAAGCCCCTGTGTCACCAGCACTTTCAGCCCAAGTTCACTCTGGCCACGTCTGATCATGACCTTCATCTACAAAAGACCCTTCTGATGTGACATAAAGGCCCAGTCCTCAACTGCAAAGCCCCACCTGATTTGTAGACGCTGCCCTGAGGAGGTTTGCTCCCAAGGCGTCCATACCCCATGTGTGCTTCTATAATGGGACCACCTGCCCCAGGAGTCTGATCTCCCTCCCCTCGAACCCAGGCTGGCTTTGGTGACATGGCTTGTAATCCATGGGATGGGCCAAAGCAGCACTGTGGGTGGGTGCAGGTTTAACCTTCCCGTAGGGACAGGAGGAAGCCATGCTTTCTGCTCTGTCTGGTCTCTTCCAGTGTGTGTCTGTCTCTCCAGCTGCAATGCTGGGAGAAGCCAAGCCACGTGCAGGAGGGGCCAGCTGAGCCCAGCCTTGAAGCCCTCCCAGCCTGGGAGCCAGACAGGTGAATGAAAGTATCTCCAGGTCCACGGTGACCAATAGGACTTTCTGTATGATGGATGGGAAGGTTCAGTATGGTCCAGAGGGGTGGTAGCTCTGACTCAGAGCTACTGTGGGAGACTTAAAGTGCTGAAGCCTGGGAACTCCCCTGGTGTCCGGGCTTAGACTCCTAGATCTACACGACCTACCCTCCCCCCCCCAAAAAAAAAAAAAATACGAAACAACAAAATGTGTTAAAATTGCTGATGCCTGGGCCGACCCCCAAGTTTCTGATTCCAGTGTAGGGGGTTAGTGGACAGCACTCACCCCTGGTTCTAATGTAGAGGCAGGATCAGAGCCCCTTGTTTAGGTGAATCCAGTCATTATCATGAGCCAAGTGTTCATTAGACCCATTTTACAGATGAGGAACATGAATCTCAGCTGGACACACAGGTCAAAGGGTGCCTGTGGGAACACTTGGTCCTTCTAGAGTGAGAAGCCAAGCTCTGTCCAGAAGGCTGGGGCCCCCTGGGTTTTGGCAAGGAAGCCCTCAACCCCCTAGGAGGTGGGTTACGGCTCCCCGGGGCCTGGGCTGGGACCGCATCTAATCAGCCTGATGAGAGACTGAACCGCCCACTCCTGCCCTGTGAGCTGCTCACTGCCCTTCCCTCTAATTTTATTTTGTCTCCTCAGCAGTTTCCCAGGACCTGAGGGCTGCAGTGGGAATCCCCTCCTTGCCTTAATGAAGGGGCTGCTCTTTCCAGCTGGCTGACTCCTCTAGGGGGTGGGGGGTGGTCTGCAGCTGTGTGCAGAGCCCTGCAAGGGGAGAGAGAACCTGTTAGCAAGCGCTCTGAAGTAGAGCGGGAGGCAGTGGTCCATCTAGTGCTGTTCTAGGTGCTTTTCCAGACGTTTTGTAGAATCGTCATCACAGGACTGTAAAGAGAGCAGGGGCATGGCAGTCGGATACCCAGCATCTGGCTCTGGGTGGTCCCCTCTCCTGCATCCCTGCCTCGTGTTAAGGTTTAATTCTCCTGCTCATTTTCTCCCCAGGCTCATTCCTCTGACTGGTCTGTGTCTCCTGGGGGTGAGGACTCTGATGCTTTCTCATCACCCGTTGGTTTGCTTCTGCCTCCCTCCACCAGCCACTCCCAAAGCTCACACCTCTGCACTTTTGCATGGGGACAAGGGCAGCGTTGGGGGGCGGGGGGCAGTGCTCTAGTGGTTGGGGGATTGCTCTGAGCACAACAGGAGGGCTAAGATGGGGAGGTTTGGGCCCCCCTATGTGTACCTAAGGGGCATTGGAACATCAGTCTTGTCCTGGGTAATAGCCCCAACTAGTTGGAGGAGCTGTGAAGACTGAGGGAGGTGGTCCAGGCAAAGGCTTTGGAAGCACAGTACTCAATGCATAGTAGGTGCTTCTTGAAAGTGACGTTGTCCCCTTACTTGTCCCCACCGGCTCTTGGCTGAGGGCCATGCACACAGTAGACTCGCAGTTAGGGCTGTTTGTTCCACTGGTTTGGAGCCATTTAATAACAGGTGCTCAGACGCTCAATTGTGTCCAACTCTGCAGCCCCATGGACTGTAGCCCGCCAGGCTCCTCTGTCCATGGGATTCTCCAGGCAAGAATACTGGAGTGGAAAGCCATTCCCTTCTCCAGGGGATCTTCCTGACCCAGGGATTGAATGTCTTACATCTCCTCATTGAGTGTGAGATAGTGAAGTACAGGAAAGCCTGGCGTGCTGCAGTCCATGGGGTTGCAAAGAGGCAAACGTGACTTAGCGACTAAACGATAACAAAAAGACCATCTGGGGAGCCATCTGCTGCTGCTGCTGCTGAGTCACTCAGTCGTGTCCGACTCTGTATGACCCTAGACGGCAGCCCAGCAGGCTCCCCCGTCCCTGGGATCCTCCAGGCAAGAACACTGGGGTGGGGTGCCATTGCCTCGGGCTAATTCTAGGAATTCCATCTCTGCCTGGGTTCTTATCTCAGGTGTCCAGAGGGCAGCCAGAGGTTGACAGGTGGTAACTTTTCTCTGGCCAGGCAGGCAGCCCCTGCAGCCCCTAGACCCTGGCCCCAGACTGTGGAGCTGCATACCCACAGGGGCCATTTAGTGGGGGAAGCCCCTTGGCTGGGGGTGGGGGAAGAGGCAACCCAGCACTTCACCTGAAGGGGCGAGTCAACCGCATGAGTCCTACGCTCCCCGGCCCTGCTCTGTGGACACCCCACCCCCGGGAGCCACTCTTTGGTCTCTGTCCCCCTCGGGCAGTGCAGGTGCCCTGGGATCCACACCAACCACCAAGGCCACCCATTGCTGCCCCTGCACACACAGTGGGCCCTCTGTCCCGAGGCCCAGCTGCTCCCCCAGGGAGGGACCCACCCAGAAAGGGGCAGGAGCTGGGGGTGGGGTGGAGGTGGGAGTCCACAGACCCCGGTCCCCTCACCTCCGCACCCCCTGCCTCCGCCCTGATTGTGTGAAGAGCCTGAACCCCAGCAGAGCGCTCTTGGGAGCTCCAGAGACTCCCCCC
>SJYX01013902.1:181840-194351 GCA_006410675.1 Oreotragus oreotragus | reverse complement strand
CAACCCCCCCAGGGCGCCCCCCGGGGGCCCCCGCACCCCCCCCCCCCCCCCCCCCCCCGCCAATTACAGAGGAATCTGGCGAGCTACAGCCTGTGGGGTCGCAAAGAGTCAGACAGGACCGAGCACGCAAGCGCTTCTGAATGACCAGTATCTACTTCAAGGGGCCCACAGGGGCGAGAGGGAGGTTGACGGGCAGGAGGCAGCTTCCCGGTGGTGACAGGGCACCCCCTACTTGCCCCTCTCCCTTAGTCTCTGAAGGCCTCAGTGCAGAGGGGCCCCGAGGCCAAGGTCCAGGAGCCCCGCCGTAGGCTTCACACTAAACAAGTCTGAGCTGAGGTCAGCATCTTGAGGCACCAGGGATGCCAGAGCTTCTACTGCAGGGAGGGCAGGTCAGGCACAACCTTGAGGGTTCTGGTGGGGTCTCCGGGTGGGGGTCCTTTGGGGCCCGGGGCCAGGAAGCAGGAGGAGCCTCTATCCAGTGGTCTGACTGAGCACTGGACAAGACGTGCCTCCAATTACCCCCGTCTCCTTGGACAAGTCACGCAGCCCCTGATTTCCCGTCTGAAAAGTAAGAGTGGAAGTGTCCCCAGGGGTGGATGGAGGGAAAGGGAACCACTAGGCGACGTGGAGACCCATGCACACTCTAAAGGCATCAGAGTCCAAGGCAAAGACCGGGGCAGTGAGTGTTTGGAGTGAGGCAGGCTGAGGGGGGATGCCCAGAATGACTCTACCCAGGGTGGTCTATAACCTGATGAATAGGAGTCACAGGAGCATGAGGAGAACTCATCACTCACTCTACCAACAGCCTGAACCACGTGCTAGGCGCAAGGGATAGCAGGGGATGAAACACACACCATCCTTGCCCTCCTGGACTTGATTCTGCTGTGAGCAGGGGGCAAGAGCAGCAGGTTCGCAGAGGGTTGCGATGCTTTGCTGAGACACGTGTCTGGGAGGGTGAGCAGGGCTGGAGTCGTTATTTTACATGAAATTGCCAAGGGAGCTTCACTCCTCAGAGGCCTGAAGGTGATGAGAGAGGCCTGTGGGTGTTTGGGAAGAGAGTCCAGGTGGAGGAAAAAGGAAAGAGCAAGGATATGCAAGAGGGAGGGGACATATGTATACCCATGGCTGATTCCTGTTGATGTTCGGCAGAAATCAGCAAAATTCTGTAAAGTGATTATCATTCAGTTAAAAAATAAGTAAATTTTAAAAAAAGAAAGAGCAAGGATGATGGTTGTCCAGTGGGGCATTTTTAGAGTCTGTATCCATTAGCTAGTGCTGTGTAACAACCACTCCAGCACCTAGTAGCTTAAAATAACAGCTCTTGATTTTTAATGGCTAGACCCAGCCAGGCAGTATTTCTGGTACCTGGGTTTACTCCACCGGCCAAGGTTGGCTGCCAGGCCAGCGGGAGTGGGGGCTTAGAATGACCGTGCCTAGGAAGGGTGGTCTCGGCTCTGTGGAGTCACACAGCATATGTTCATGGCCTCTGGACAAGCTTCCAGGAGAGTGAGTCTAGGCTCGGAACCGGCACTGTCATTCCATTTTTAAATTAATTTCTATTGGAATATAATCGCTTTTACAATGATTAGTGGTATTAGTTTCTACTGTACAACAAAGTAAGTCAGTCATACATATACATATATCCCCTCCCTTTTGGGTTTCCTCCCCATTTAGGTCACCATAGAGCACAGAGTAGAGTTCCCTGTGCTATACAGTAGGTTCTTGTTAATTATCTGTTTTATATTAATACACAGTATTGATAGTGTATATGTTAATCCCAATCTCCCAATTCATCTCACCCTCCCAGCACTATCAATTATGACATATTTTGTTAACTTATAAGATTCAAGGGCAGGGCTATTTGACCCAGCTTTTTGATGGAGGTACTGCAATCGTCAAGGCCACGTTTGGAAGTTCCTACAATCCCCTGTGTTGTAAGTGAGCAGCCAGGGCTCAGAGTGACCCACCTGAGGCCACATGGCCACGGAGACTCCAACTCAGCCTGGTTTAATGTCACAGCTTGTGCTTTTTTTGTGAAAACTTCTTGTCCCCCAAGTTTTCTTAAATTGTTTAATTTCCCCCGAATTACATGCTAAGGGAGAAACTACAGAAAAGTAAGTGGAGTCACTGAGTGGCAAGAGAGAGAGGTGAGACACCCAGTCGTCTTGCAGGCTCTCCTGCACAAGTGTGACTTCCCCTCCCCTGCTGACACCCCACCCCCAGGGCCTCCTTCCTGGGCTGGAGGTGGGGGTCCTATAGACAGGGATGAGACCCCTGGTCAGAGGGATGGTCTGGACAACCTGGTGGAGGGAGGGAAAGGCATTCCTGGCCAAAGTGGTGGAAGCAAGCTTGCTGCTGGGGGCTGGGAGAGGTGAGGAGGACGCCTGGCCCCTCCACCCTCCCTAGCTGCACTCCCCCCACACTCACAACCAAAGGAAGATGTGCCCACCCACTTCCTGCTGTGGGTCTCGACTTACTCTTCTGTGAAACGTGTCTAATGGGCCTCACACCTAAACGGGCTTAGAATCACCAGGGAAGGTGCTAAAAATGCACAGTCCAAGGTTCCATCTCTGGGTGAATGGAGGGGTATGGGGGTGGGAGGGCTCAGGGGAGGAAGCACATTTTTACCCAGAGCCCCTGGGAGGGCCTCTGATGACAGCCCTGCACGTATATCAAGAAGCTCCTTGCCCCCCGAGGATGCCCCCAGGACCCATGAAGCACCCGCCGCAGTAGGATCGGATTCACCTCGGATCTTCCAGACCTGGTGCTCGTCACAGACCACGGGGGGCCCTTTGGTGCTACGCCTTTGCCAAACACTGCCCACCTACCAAGCCCCTGGTGTGGCTCCCATCCTGGCCACTGATCCCAAGCGCCCCAGCAGCATCTCAGCCAAAAAGCCTTGAGGGCAACATGTATAAAGGCCCCTCTCTGGGGCCCTGCAGAGGGGAGCTCTGTGGCCTGGGGATCTCGGGGCTCCTTCCAAGGGCTCTTCTTCGGCCAGGCTCCCTTGTGGCCTCAGCCTCCTGGCCTCGTGCTGCTCCTCACTCCATCAAATTTGTTTCTCCCCTGGCTGCAAACAGCCCAGTATTTGCTTAAAGGGCTGAGCAGATGTGGCAGCCCTGGGGGCTCCCTCCTCTCTGCAAACAGGCTCCTCGGACAGCCCTGCCTCTGCTGGGCCCAGCACAGCTCTCCCAGGTCACTTTACATTGAACCGGTCATCTGGCCTCCCACACATCAAGTCTGGTCCCAAGCACATTTCCTCCGAATGTCCGCCAAATTCTCCTGGCTGCAGCAGGTCTCCTGATCCCAGCGTGAACAAGCCACATGGAGGCTATGGGGACAGGATGTGCTCTTGAAACAGATTTGCATATGGTTTTCTAGAAAACCAGCTCCTGGCCTGGGTGCGTGCGGCACACAAGCCCAGGATGCCCCAGCTGGGACCCCAGAGTTGCGAAACACTATTGATTAGTGTGTGACTGGCCCTCGGACAGGCCACTGAACACTTTTTTCTGCCAAATTTATTCATATTGGTGTTGTTCAGTCGTGTCTGACTCTTTGCAACCCCATGGACTGCAGCACACCAGGCTTCCCTGTCCTTCACCATCTCCTGGAGCTTGCTCAAACTTATGTCCTTTGAGTCAGTGATGCCATCCAACCATCTCATCCTCTGTCATCCTGTTCAGATGGGATCTTGTAATTTTTGTCTCCTCGGAACCTAGGGACCTTGGCTCTTACCTCCCTCCCACACACAGCAGAATATTTTGAGGTCTGTCGCCCTAGTTTTGAGCATCGCTCACATCAACACAGGTGTGGCAATTGTTCCTTTCCTAAGATGGACTTTGATGGCAAACTGGACATTTGCTGCTTTTTTCAAACACTTTTCATTTTGAATTACGTTTCAAGAAGCACTGGTAGTAAAGTTGCGAGGACAGTACAGAAAGCTTCCCATCCTCCTCTCCCAGCCTCCCCAAACCTACAAACACGTAGCCCAGTGGTCAAGTCAAAGTTTAACTGACACTAACACCCTGAGTCCAAGCTGAGACCCTGCATGAACCTCGCCAGCTTTTCCACCAAAGTCCTTCTTGGCTCCAGGAACACATCCACTACCCCGCACACACATCTGCTTGAACTATATCTCTGCTGTGTTGCCCTTGGCAGAGGTTCCCAAGCTGTTCCTTGTCTGTCGGGACCTGAATACCTGCAAGGAGTGTTGACTGGTCACCTGGCCAAAGGCCCCTCAGCCCAGGTTGGTGGGGTCCTCACAGCTGGGTGGAGGACCTTCACCTGGCCAGGGCACCGCAGACATGGAGCCTGGGACCCCGGGCCACAGGGTCATGGTGTTGACTTGTGCAATGATGCCTGGCTCTCTGGGCTTCCCCAGTGGCTCAGCTGGTTAAAGAACCTGCCTGCCAGTACAGGGGATGCAGGAAATGAGGGTTCGATCCCCCGGGTCTGGAAGATCCCCTGGAGAAGGGAATGGCTAATCAATCTGCTATTCTTGGCTTGGAGAATCCCATGGACAGAGGAGCCTGGTGGGCTACAGTCGCAAAGAGTTGGACGTGACTGAACTCGCACACGTGTGTACACACTGGGCTCTCTGGTCAAGCGGGCCCAAGGGGCTTTCCCTCTGCGAGGTCATAGTCACTTCTCACCCCTGCCCCATGAACAGACACCTCAGGAGAGATTCCTGGAGGCTGTTCAGGTGCCTTTTCTCCTCAAACTTTCCACGGTTCTAGCCTCCATCAGCCAGCAGATCTTGTCTTCAACATTGGTCTGTTTTTCCCTCCCTCCTCTCTCTCTGTGTATTGATCAGATTTCCACAGCCAAAAAGAGCTGTCCCTTCTGCTCCATGGACTTATTTAATCAGGTAGCTATTTCTATCAAGGTGGACTTAGGGATCTTCTATTCTGTGACTATTAATCTGATACAGTCATTTTTTACTTTATTCCCAGTCTTGCAACCCTGGCTGCTAGGAGCGCCATCAGGATTCCCGAGTCCTGTGGACCAGCCCCCATGTTTTCTGGCTCCTTATGGTTTCCCAGGATTTTGCTGCCCTTCCTTCTCGCTTGGCTAATCGTTAGATATTCTGCTTGGGTTCTGTGGGCCTTTGAGGGCAAAGTCACACCTTCTGTTTGATATCCATTATGGGCTAGACTATACGTAAAACATGTTCCTTAGTTGACTGGTGTGTTGGCAGAGCTGTGTATTTGAAGGAATCCCTGCCACGTGGAGTTGGAAGTTGTGATTTTTGTACGGGGAGCTGTTCAAACCAGGCAGAGTCCAAATCAGCTCCAAAATGACTGCCTTTTACAGTTCCTGTCCCTTCTATCTTGGAGTCCCCCCAGGGAGCTCCTGGAGGACACTGGAGTCACACTGACTAGGAGCTCCTTTTGTGTGGCACATGAGAGCGTGCCGAGAGGTCATGATGTGTTAACCTTAACCTTTGTTTACAAGCTTCACCTGATCTTACCAACTCCTGAGAGAGCTGGGAAGGTCCTTAGTTTGGGTTCCCTGAGAAGTCGACCTTATTGCAAGGATTCAAAGGCAAGGGCTTTCTAAAGTTTGGTGATCCCTCGGGGGGTGGGGGTGGCGTGGGCAAGGGAGACAGAGCTTAGGGTTAGAGTTAGTTCTGGCTTCTTCTTCTGACTCCTCACAGCCCGACCTGCGTTCCCAGCCTGTTCTGCTGAGCTCCTGGGCCTGGGCTTCCCTTTTGGGTCTGGAGTGAGAATTCTGGGCTGGGAGACCTGGGCTCTGCCATCATCTGTCTGCAGTTCGTTGTGGGCCCCGGGTGCAGCCCTGCCTCCTTGCACAAAGAGGGAATCATCCTGGTCTGGCCCACCTCCTGGGACCACCCAGGACTTCAAAGCAGACGAGGTGAAAAAAGGGTTGTCACAGTCCAGGGCCTGGCTGACTTCCTGGGCTCCAAGAAATGGAAAGAGACAATGAACATGTAAAAAGAAATTCCACCTTCCTGGTTTTCGGGAACATGTGAATTAAAAGTTCAACTGTGGGAACTCTCTGGTGGTCCAGTGGTTAGGACTCTGCTCTTACTGCCAAGGGCCTATGTTCCATCCCTGGTGGGGAAACTAAGATTCTGCTCAGGATGGCCAAAAGAAAAGAAAATACTCGTGATTGGTGCGTGTGTGTGTGTGTGGAAGTCGGGGGAGGCTGTCTTAGCCCCTTTGAGGGGGCAAGTTGACACGGTCTATTATAATACAAAAATGTCCACATCCTATAACCAAGAGAATCACTTCTTTGAACCTCCAGAAGCGTGACATCGTGGGTGTGTGAAGCTGGTCACAAAAACACTACTTCTCCGTGATCCTGAGCAAGCTCCAGCCTTTATTTCCAACCTGTCACAAATTAATACATTTTTACTCTTATAGTAGAAATGAATTGCTAGAGGAATAGAGTTTTTAAAACACAAAGGCTTACGGAATACAATACCCCGTGTTGAACATGTCTCTTGGTGCCCCTTTCTCAGCAGCATTTGCTCACCTTGCGTCTCCATGTCACATTTGGGTAATTCTTGCAATATTTCAGAATTTTTCATTGTTATCATGTTTGTGATGGTGATGATTTTTATTGTGAGATTTGACATAGCATCACTCTACCAAATTGCTGTAGAAGTTTCTCAGTGTTTACCCCCAGCCCGGGGCACAGGACCACAGACCCTGTGCTGTGATGCTCAGCTGTGCTGCTTGCAAAACAAACAGGAAAGAACCTAAATATTTATTAATCAAAGGATGACTATATGTTATGTTATGCGCACAGTATAAAATCCAGGTAAGGGTAAAAAAATAAAGATGAGAAATTTATAAGACCTAACATAGAAAAGTGACTGAGACTCAGAACTGAAAAGATGCAGTGTTCTTATGCGTTAAATGTAAAAAAAGCAAAAACAAAAAACAGGAAAAAAAAAAAGCAAACAACCTTCAGTAAAACAACACTGTGTGTTTCCTATGGGCTTGTGAATACACGTGAAAATGTGTAAGAATGGGACTGGAGATGCATCTGTCTGGTACAGACACCTTGCTTGCTTGCACATCACTTTATTGTGCTTTGCAGGCATTGCTTGTTTGTTTGTTTTTTTTTTACAAATTCAACGTCTGTGCCAATCCCATGTTGAACATGTCTATTAGTGTCACTTTCTCAGCAGCATTTGCTCACCTCATCTCCCTGTGTCACATTTGGGTAATTCTTGCAATATTTCAGAATTTTTCATTATTATCATGTTTGTGATGGTGATCTCTGAGTGGTGATCTTCAGTGTTAGTACTGCAAAAGATCATGACTCCTTGAAGGCTCAGATGATGGTTATCATTTTTTATCAAGAAAGAACTTTTTTGGGGAGGCTGCACCACGTGGCTTGTGGGAAGGAAAGTACTTTTTTGGCATGTGAAAATTTATTACTATTGTGCTTTCATCATCAGAATGTATGAGCTTGGTCTTTCCTTCTTACCTTTGTATAAGGTCAAAACAGAAACTTGGCTACTTTGATCACCTTAAAGTGGACTCCAGGAATGTGGCCACTAGCATGCCCTTTGTGACCAAAGCCAGCAACCAGAACTTCATCATTTTCCTCAATAAAATTTAAGCAACCATCATTGAGTACAAAAGCTGTGATCTTTTTTTTTTCTTTTTTACCATTCTTTATCAGCTGAACTCTGGCACACTTCCTGATGGCAGAATCTGGCTGTTTGGTTTCAACCCCTGCTTTTTCAAGCACAATTCCCTTGGCCTGAGAAGTGCCTCCAAAAGGGTTGGCCTTCAGTGCTGTGCCCACACGGGCTTTCTTGTACTGTTTATCATGCCACTTCTAGACTGGTCAGTGGCTATGGAGCTTCCTGGCAGTATGAAGACTGTGACACTTGTCCCTCCTACCAGTATCACAGACCTGAGTGAAAAGGGAAGTACTTTATAATTAAGGTATATACATTGCCTTTTGGACATAATGCTATCACACACTTAAGAGACAGTGTGAACATCTTTATGTGCCCTGGGAAACCAAAAGAATGTGTATGACCTACTTTATTGCTGTGGTCTGGGAACAAGCCTGCAGTATTTCAAAGATCTGCCTGATTGGGAATGGTGAGTAAAGGGGGAATCTTTCATAAGGGCTTAATGTTTATGAAAAGAACACAACCAACTATTACTTGCATAATGTAAAAAGTATGACATCTGAACTGTGGTATTGGAGAAGACTCTTGAGAGTCCCTTGAACTGCAAGGAGATCCAACCAGTCAATCCTAAAGGAAATCAGTCCTGAATATTCATTGGAAGGACTGATGCTGAAGCTGAAACTCCAATACTTTGGTCACCTAAGGTGAAGAACTGACTCATTTGAAAAGACCCTGATGATGAGAAAGATTGAGAAGGGGATGGCAGAGGATGAAATGATTGGATGGCCTCACGGACTCAATGGACATGAGTCTGAGTAAACTTTGGGAGTTGATGATGGACAGGGAGGCCTGGTGTGCTGCAGTTCCTGGGGTCACAAAGAGTCGGATGGGACTGAGAGACTGAGCTGAACTGAACTGAGGCAACGTTGATCTAAGGCAGGCAGGTTACACTTAAAAGTGAATTTTCCAGACTCTGCCCTACCTCCTAACAGAGGGATAAACTACCCACTCTGCCCTGCAGTGAGATGTGATTAAATGAACAGTAAGAATCAGGTGATGACTGGTGAGAAAGAAGGCACAGTTGTAACCTGAGAGGCTGGGAGGAGGAGACTGGCTGGCTGGTTGTAAACAAGCCTTGTGTGAGGGGACCAGCAGTCCAGGAGAGAATTTGGGTTTTAGGGTCAAACAGAGAGTAAAATTCTAGTGCCTGCCATTTGAGTTGAGGGTAGGCTGAGCACAGGTATTAGTCTCGGCTCCTTCCTGAATCCCAGCTCACGTGAAACAGTGAAGGGAGAGAAACCCTCAGAGTTGAAGAGGGCTCAGCAGCCAGGGTTAGGGTTAAGCTGAGTCAGTTCCTCTCTATTTCTATTTTTCAGAGAGCTTTTGTTTTTTAAAAATTATAGATAGATGTTGAGTTTTCTCAAATGCTTGTGTCTATCCATTCATTCGATCTGCATTCTGGGACCCCCTGACACAACCACTCCCCCACCCCTGCCCAGCAAATTCAAAGACATCATGACCTGCTTCATTGCTCCAATTCTGCCCCTCCCCAGCATCGTCCCTGAATCTACTGAATCACTGACATCATTCAAGGAGTATTTTTTTTTCTATCTTTAAAATCTCCCTTGAGAAGCTCACATCATCTATGTGGTAATCCTGCCAAAAAATGTTTAACCTGAGTCTAGTCATGAGGAAACAATCAGACAAAGCCTCCAGTATTTGGGACGAGCTACGTGACAATCGACCGGGACCCTTCAAGCGTGTCAGTGCCACAAAAGACAAACAAACAAAAAAAACCAAGGACTGTTTCTGATTAAAGGAGAGAACAGAGATGTGACAACCAAAGGGAATGCGTGAACCCTGACTGGCTACAGGATGGGAAAAAAGAAAGCAAGTGTAAAGAATGTGTCTGTTGCTGGGGCATGTCCACACGGTCTGTGCGCGGGATGACATTATTGATTCAATGGTCTGTTTCTCTGAGTGGGATGTAGCATTGAGCTCACAGAAGAGAATGGTCTTGTTCCTAGGAAAAGCACGCTGCAGTATTTAGGAGTTCTGCACCCCAAAATGACTATGTGTGTGTGTCACGGGGAGGGGTAGTAAATGAGGCAGAATGTTAACAAATAATGAATTTAGGTGAAGAGTGAAGAGATGTGTGTTAGACTCTTCTTTCAACTTTTTGCAGGTTTGACAGCTGTCACAATAAAATATTAAGCAGAAGAGGATCTTCCCTGGATCCACGTCTGCCTACAGCTACACCCAGTTTTTCCACCGATCGATGCAGCCAGCCTTCCGCATAGAGTCTTTGACTCTTGGGCTTTCACTCCTCCCCCGGCACATTGATGCATCTGTCTCTTCCCGGCTGGTTTCTGCCCATTGCCACACTGGACCTGCCTCGCCCAGATCCTCACCGCCTCCGTGCTGCCCACCCTGCAGTCACGTTCCACACGGGCGGCCACTCCTTCCTTTCCAAACCCTCTTGTCTCTCAGCCTCCACAACACTGGCTTCTCCTGGTTTTTCTTCTGCCTCACCAGACTCTTCTCGCTCTTCTTCACTTTCTCCCCTTTCTCTACTCACCCTCGAAAGCCTGGGTTCCTAGGAGCTCAGACCCTTCTTTCATTAAGTCTTTCTTCAGGTCGTTCCCGGATCCCTATAGATTTAAAGAATGAATTTGTTCTAAAGATGCCCACACTTAACAGCTCTCTCTCTCTTTTTTTTTTTTGCTCGTTCTCTTGGTGTTTTAAAATTAATTTTTTTTGCTTTTGAAAACTTTATGTCAACATAACTATACTTATAGAAATTAATAATTTTAGTTGAAGTACAGTTCATGTACAATGTTGTGTTAATTTCTGCAGTACAGCAAAGTGCTTCAGTTATACACATATACACCTTTTTTCATATTCCTTTCTATTATGGTTTATCATAGGATATTGAATATCCTATGCTCTGTGCTGCACAGTAGACCTTGGACAGTTCTCACTTGACATTGCTCCTTGGATATTTTGCAGGCATCTCAAGTTGAACTTTTATTCATTTATTCATCCATTGAGCACATACTGAGCCCTTACTATGTGCTAGGCACTTGCTGGAAACACTGGGGAAGGGGAAGAAGGAGCCAGTTATGGCTGCACCATTGGAGACATTCTTGGAGACAGGTGATGGACAAATAAGAAAGACTTTGAGGGTGGGAAGGACTCTGAAGTTGGTGCTAGTGGTAAAGAACCTGCCTGCCTGCCAATGCAGGAGACATAACAGAACTGGGTTCAATCCTGGGTGGGGAAGATCTCCTGGAGGAGAGCATGGCAACGCACTCCGGTATTTGCCTGGAGAATCCCATAGACAGAGCCAGGCTACAGTCCATGGGGTTGCAAAGAGCCAGAGACAACTGAAGCAACTTAACACGCATGTATGCGCATGGACTCTGAAGAGACTAAAATGATGAAAGGGATGTGTTTTAGAGACTGCTTGGGTGGACTTATATATTTAGGGTTATCTTAGATGTATTTTGAGGGAGGTGCATTTAAAAGAATGAGCTCAGGATGAGATGCAGGGCAATGTGACAAGATTGTGAGAGGAGGGGTTTAATGCCCTCTGGATGGGAGTGTGCTTGGCGTGTTCTGGAAATGAGATGTATCCCCAGAATCAGAACCTTGATCCTTCCTTTTCCTATCTGGTTTGTGTTTTAAAATTTCAGGGCATGTAAGACCCTGTCATCAACTATATCTGAAAAACCTTGAATTGACCTTGCATTCTTATTTTGGGGTCTTCTTCAGATCAAGAACAGTTCCCTCTCTGAGCTGGACAGTATCTTGATTCTTTTAAGGGCAGTGAGTCAGGATGTCAGGACAAGATGCAGATGTTTGTCAGAGTTTCACCTGTCCTTTTGCCCCTGTGCAAAATGCAAGGAATAAGCTGACATCTGCTTGAAGGGGGATGGTTTCCATTGTCAGCTGACTCATGAAGACCCACTACCAGCCCACCCAGTCCTCTCCAGCGGGAGAGGGAGAGTCCTGGGACTTATAGCTAAGACATTGCTGAAAGTATCCTTCCCGGCAAAGTGGAAAGGGTGACCTGATTCTTATAACCTTTCCCAGTAGAAGTTGCAGCAAATGATAAAATCTTTGCACCTCCCTCAGGGCTGGATCCTATTAGGCCTTGCTAATGAAGCAAAAATCCATCTTTTTTTAAATAGGGAGTTGAAACTTATCTTTAAAAGGATCAGAAACATGCTTAGACCTTAAATTTTTCTCAATGGGCAACATATTCATATCTTTCTAGAATTTAAAAGAAATTAAAAATATGGCCCAAATAGAACCCCAGAGTTGATATAAGATTATTTTATACTGAAGATATTTGAGATTCAACAGATGCAGAAAGTTGT
The DNA here is from genome assembly GCA_006410675.1 of Oreotragus oreotragus. Lineage (NCBI taxonomy): Eukaryota > Metazoa > Chordata > Mammalia > Artiodactyla > Bovidae > Oreotragus > Oreotragus oreotragus. The sequence goes on along the minus strand of SJYX01013902.1, from coordinate 182,348 downwards.
CTTCTTGGAGCTTCCTTTATCTGACTAAAAGGAAAAATTTTTGAGAAATGAGGATCATCATAAATTTCCTCTTTGGGGCAGGAGAGAGACCAAGAATAAACCTTCCAAAAAGCCCCTCTTGGGAGAGTTTCACAGTGTATGAAGAAAATGGAAGGACCTGCATGAACAAATACTATCACAAATGTTCTAATGGCCAGTTTGTTTTCCTAAGTCCCATTTGTCTTTCCTAAAGAAATCTGCTTGTTCTTCCTGCTGCTGCTAAGTCACTGCAGTCGTGTCCGACTCTGTGTGACCCCACACACCGCAGCCCACCAGGCTCCCCCGTCCCTGGGATTCTCCAGGCAAGAATGCTGGAGTGGGTTGCCATTTCCTTCTCCAATGCATGAAAGGGAAAAGTGAAAGTGAAGTTGCTCAGTCTGTCCGACTGTTAGCGACCCCATGGACTGCAGCCCACCAGGCTACTCCGTCCATTGGATTTTCCAGGCAAGAGTACTGGGGTGGGGTGCCA
>SJYX01013902.1:145227-168938 GCA_006410675.1 Oreotragus oreotragus | reverse complement strand
CCCACCCCTCCCCCAGCTCTCTCTCTGCCAGCCCATGACTGGCTCGTGCCCAGCCCCACATCGACTCTTCTTCTCCATCCCCTTTATTCTTCAGTTTCCCCATCCTTTCTTCCACATCCATCATGGACCAAAGATTAACCTTTGAGGATAAAACCAGGCTTTTCCCCAATTGAGGCTTTTGTACAAAGTGTTCTTCCAGAAACCTCTCCAGTTCCTATCTTGCCAGAAGACACTAGGGGTGGACACCTAGAAAGTAAGTCCTACCACACAGAGAACCCCAAGTTACAGTTTCACTGGATGAGAAGAAGCCCCCAGAACAGATTTCATTTCTCCTCCTGTAATGTCCTCACCTCTGTGGGTCTCCTGCCATGTTCAATGATTACAGTCCATGGAAGCATTTATGAACCCTCACCTGGGTCAGAGTCACTCACCTGGGCAGCTTTTAATCCCCACCCCTCAGAGCTGGGTCTGCCCATTAGACAGTTAGACAGTGGTGGTTCCCAGAACATCAGTGTCTATACCACCTGTGAACCCGTGAGGAATGCAAATTTCTAACCACAGGAGAGGGCCTCACACTTGAGCGTGTATCAGAGTCACTGGGAGGGCTTCTCAGAACAGTTAGGACAGAGATTGCTGGGAACAGTTCCAGAATCCAGGAGGTCTCAGTGGGCGTTTGCATTTCTAACATGTTCCTGCTTCAGGAGCACGCCTTGAGCATCCCTGTGTGGGAGGGTCTGATTCAGCTGGTCTTGGGGGGTGGGCCTGGCACCCTACGTTTCACAGCTCCATGGGATTCTGATGTACAACTGAAGTTGACATCCCCCGGTCTGTGGGCTGGGGTGCCACACGGCTGAAACTGTACAATTTTAACAGAAAAAGGTGTCTGGTTTATTTATTTAAAAATTAAAAAAAAAAATTGAAGTATAAGTGATTGACAGAAAAGGAGTTTTAAATACAGGACCCTCCTAAAGCGTTTCTTCCTTTGTCTAACCTTCCCTTCTAGAGCAGCCCTGCGTGTCCAGGGTACTTGTGGTCCCTTAAGATTTCGCTGAAGTCCAGCAGGACCCGCTCTGAGGTTCTGAGCAGGCCTGGCTCCTGGGTCCAGGGCGGGGCCAGCAGCACTCGGGCCCAGGGGCTTGGGAGCTGTCGGAGGACAACTCCAGGGAGGGAGTCCCTGGAGACCTGCAGGAGGTGCCGCAGCCTGCTTGGCTGGAAAGAGACGCGCCATTTTTGGCGCCAGCTGAGCGGTAAGGATGGAAACTGTTGCCAAGGGCCTGGGGACTGGGTGTTTGAGGCTGCCCTAGTAAACTCCCAGGGGATGGGGTCACACTAGTACAGGTGAGCTTTTGCTGTCCAGCCGTGCCTCTGTCAAGGGTGGTCACCAAGACGTTTGATTGTTTTTATTTACTTTTTTATTGAGGCATCATTTACAGATGATAAAATGGACACATTTTAAGTGGACAGGGACTTGGTGGTCCAATGGCTAAGACTCCATGCTCCCATCACAGGGGGCTTGGGTTCAATCCCTGGTTAAGGAACTAAATCCCATGTCCCACAGTGAAGAGTTCACATGCTGCAACTAAGACCCACTGCAGCCCAACAAGCCCTCTTCCCAAGCCCCACCACCCACTGCCCCCCTGTTGTGACCCCAGTGCCACAAACAAACTGTCAAACTCCATATAAACTTAGGAATTTAGTTAGATGGGATGTGCTCTTTCATGTTAGATGGATGTGCTCTTCGTTGTCTGGTTTCTTTTCCTTTACATTGTTTTTGAGCTTTATCCATAGTATTGTGTGTAAGAGCAATTCATTCATCTCCCTTCGGTGCTGTACACCATGATTCCTGTGTTCTTCCACTGACGGGCATTTGGGTTGAGTTTAGGGTTTGGCTATTCGTGGTTCAGCTGCAATGGGTGCTTCTGAGGACCCTGCTTTCCTTTGGCTCATCCCCGGGAGGGGATCTGCTCAGTCAGATGTTACATGTATGTTTGATTTTAGCAGAACTACCTGACAGGTCTCTGCAGGGCTTGGACTAATCCACCCTTTCACTGACGATGTGTGTGCCCTTGTTACTCCCCAGCCTCACTCCCCTGAATGTTTCCAGAGCTTTGGTTGTAGCCATCCTGGTGAGTACACAGTCCAGGACTCGGAGTTTTAATCTGGAACCCCGTAACCACTAATGTGACTCACCTTTTCATGTTTCCCGGCCGTTTGGCTAATTGCCATGTCTAAGTTGTTTGCCCACTTTTTCTATCTGAGAACTTTTCATTAAGGGAAAAGCATCATGAAACAGTGCCTTATTTATGCCAGGAACTGAGAGGGGGCTCAAGTGGGTTTGTGCAGAGGATGGGAGTGAGAGAAGGGACCTTGGCAATGAGCCTGCTCCTGGCCCCAGAAGTTAATGGATCTGTCTCCCTAACACTGAGAACAGCCTACGAGCAAGACTGAGAGTCAGTAAAATTCATGAAATAGGGGGGCTGTTCTTTTTTTTTTTTTCCTATTAGAAAGCAGGCTGTTGTGGACCTGGTAATAAATGGTGTTCTCCATTTTCTACTTTCCCATCCCCATGAAGCTAGGCCAGATCGTGGGCCCCCTCCGGTTCGGGACAGCAACCTGTAAGCAGCCTTTGGCCACCAGATCACTAATACAACCCTGACTCAAACCTGTTGATCGGCTTGCTCGGATCCTGTGAAAAGCCTCCCCGTATCTGGGGGCGCTGTAATTGCATCGCCATCTACACTCTAGTTTCTTCAGTGTCAAGAGTCACAGCCAATAGCTCAGGCGTCCCAGCACCTGGACCCCAGGAGGCATCTTAGAGGCTGCCCTGCCCAGGTCTTTGCTGAGCACGTGCTCTGCGCAGGGGGACTTCCAGATCAGGAATGGATTTTGTGCCCCTTTGTGTGCAGGCTCAGGTAAGTGGCCACCTGGCTCCCGTACAGCCCTATCAGTATTTGTGAACTGAATGGATGAATGAATGATTTGGGGTTTGATTCATCTCCCAATCAGGCAGGCCATCTTTCATTCCTGCCACTGTGGGCCAAAGGAAAAAGCAGGGATGTCTTTTCATGTTTCCAGAGACTCAAAAGCCATTTTTTTTAGGTTGCAAATGATATTTTTATTTTATGATTTTTTAAGTTGGAAGATGATTGTCTTACAGTGCTGTGCTGGTGTCTGCTGTGCAGCAACGTGAGTCAGCTATCAGTGCACATATATTCCCCCCCTCTTGAGCCTCCCTCCCACTGCCCCATTCCTCCCCTCTAGCTCATCACAGAGCACTGAGCCGAGCTCCCTGTGCTTTGCAGCAGCTTCCCACTAGCATCTGTTTTGTACATGGGACTATACATACGTCAGTTCTTCTCTCCCAATTCATCCCTCCCTCTCTTTCCCCCACTGTGTCCACAAAAGAGACTCAGAAAACTTGACATCTTGTTCCTGATGATTTCATGAAGTTCTAACCTCCCTTGGCTATTGAACACTTTCATGTCAGCTAATCAGAAATCCCTTTTTTCTCCATTGACTTCATAACATAAAGGATATGTCCAGTTGGAGAAAGAAAAATGATAAGAAAGTTAAAGGCTCGGTGGTGCCATTCTAGAATCCTAAGAATCAAGCAATCAATCCAACAATCAATCATTTAAGTCCTTAGTGTCAGGCACATTTAAGTCCTTTGTGTCAGGCACGTGGTGTATAATGCTGGAGATTTCAGCTTGCTGACGGATGAATTCTCTGGCTCCATGTCTCCTCCTGGAGCCTCATCCCGGATCTTCTCTTGACACGCCTGTGGATTCCTGGATCCCACAGTGATGGCTGTTGGACTGCAGCCTCTGGCCAGTTTCCAGTGTCTGATTGCGCTAGGTTGTAATACCATGTGATGTCAGCAGGTGCCTCCCTTCTATTAATAACACCCACTGTTTTCTGGCTGAAAATACCGGTTTCTATTCGACAAATGAGAAGGTAAAAGTAAACTTTGTGGATCTGACGTTTCATTTAAAAATTAAAAAGTCAACTTGGAACAAAGAGTGACTGTGGGTAGTGAAGGGCATGTACATTTTTTCTGGACTAGTCCCATTCAAGGGAACTTTTGGAAGTTGGCTCTGCCATCTGTCCTGTGTGATTTCTGTAGCCACTGGCCACGTGTAACTGCTGAGTGCTTGACACCTGGCTCTGACTGAGAAACTGAATTGTAAATGTTATTTAATTTTAACTAAAGTTTAAATAGCCACACATGCCCGAGGGTCACAGCTTTAGAGTAACCTTTGTTTCTGTCATTTCAGCAAAGGAGAGAGCAGAGAGTAAATGGAGATACAGCACAGCAGCCAGTTAAGGCCCCTGCTCACCACGGCCAGATGAGGGTTCAGCTTCAGTTAGTTTATTGTCGAGACAGTGGAACCGGAGCGATTTGGAAGTCAGTCTGGCCTTGCCACTTAACAGCTGCTGTGGCTTGGGGCAAGCAAAGTCATCTCTCTGAGCCTCAGTTTCTTCATCTGTAAACTGCGGATAATAATACCTTCCTCGAGACTCTGGAGTGCAATGCTGCCTGAGGGCGACGTCTGCAGACAGTAAGAGCATCCCCTGCAGGCAACAATGACAGACATCTAGCTCTGAGCTTGTCTTCCTGCTCAGTGTCACCACAGGGTCGTCTCCTAGGAGTCAAGGGGCTGTGTCAGCTTTATTCTCTGGAGGTCAAATCAAAGGGCAGACCGAGGGGCTCTTGGGGCGGGGCAAACAGGGCAGGCAGGGATTGTCTTCATCCCCACTGTGCTCTCTGGACAGTTAACTCTCTGGACAGTTAACTCCTGCAGGATCTCTGTCTGTTTCTTTCCTCCCGTTCTGGTCCAGCAGTCTGCTGCCTCTGTCTGGGTTATGTTAACCATCTTTTACTAGGGATTTTTGGGTCACCCTGAGGGGACACCCCCCTCCCCTTCCCCTCCCCCCGCCCTCCTCCCCACCCGACTGGCCTCAGTCACTCCATCCTGAGTCCCGAGTGCTTGGGGGCCCCAACACACATGTGAGATGCTGGGGATTTCCTTTAAAGCTGCTCTACCCGGAAATCCAGAAAGCTTGTGTAACGTGCAGATTCTGACTCAGGAGGTCTGAGGGCACCCCCCGCCCCGCCCCCCTCCCGAGAGCCTGCGTGTCTTGTCATCTAGGGCGTTTCCTCAGCCTGGAGTTTTCAGGGCTCCCGAGGGTGAGAACCGCTGCTGTGATATTGAGAATCCAGGGTCTGTAGTGGAGAGGCCTTCCTGCCCTGCAGCGGGACAGGGTGAGGCCTCTCCGCCTTCCTTAGGGAGACGGCCCCTGAGAGGGTTCCAAACGGAAGTTCTGACTGGTGGGCGGGGCACTGTGGTGAGCGCAGGATGAGTGTGGGCTGGAGGGAGGTTCCGGTCAGAGAGCTAAACGCCCAGACCGCAGGTGATGGGCCTGTGCTGCCTGAGGTTCGCAGGACTTTTTTTCCCTTTTAATTTTACCATAACTTCAGGCTTACAGAAAAATCCCAAGAATAGAACAAAGAACTTGTTTTTTACTCTTCATCCACTCTACGTGTGTGTGTGTGTTTCTGAATTATACGAGAACAGGTTGCAGCTAGGACACTCTACCTCCCAAAGCGTTGGTGGTATAATTCCAAAAACTACAAAGGACATTCTCTCCTAGAATCACAGGGTGGTTACCTGACTCGGGAACTTCAGTCAACCCAGTGACGTCACCTCAGGCCTCATTCCGATACAAATTTCACCAACTGTCCCAATATTATCCTTTTAAACAAAATGACATTTAGGATCACAAGTTGCCTCTGGTGGTTCTCTCCCTCCTAAGCCGCTCCTCAGGCTTTCACAACACTGACGTCTTCGAAGAGAAAGAGCCGGTCGTGTTACAGATGCTCTCTTGGTTTAACTCTGTCTGATGTTTCCTCAGATTAGACTCAAGTCATGCATTCTCGGCCAGAATTTTAGGGAAGGAATGCTGCTTTCTGCTCAGTGCATCGTACTGAGAGAATGTGAGGGCGGTTTCTTGGTTTGGGAGATTGTAAAGCAAATTTGGGTTATAAACACTTCCAGTGAGAAGGAAAATTAAGACCCAAGTAGAGGGATGGGATGAACTGAGAGAATGAGATTGACACATATACACTATTGAAACTATGCATAAATAGATAACTAATGAGGACCTACTCTGGAGCACAGGGAACTCTACTCATTGCTCATTTGTTGTGGTTTAGTCGCTCGGCCGTGTTTGACTCTCTTGTGACCCCATGGACTGTAGCTCACCAGGCTTCTCTGTCCATGGGATTTTCCAGGCAAGAACATTGGAGTGGGTTGCCATTGCCTTCTTCAGGGAACTTCCCAACCCAGGGATCAAACCTGAGTCTCCTGTATCGGCAGGTGGATTCTTTATGGTGTCCTAAATGGGAAGGAATTTTTTAAAAGATGGGATATACGTATACATATGGCTGATTCACTTTGCTGTACAGCAGAAACAAACACAACATTGTAAAGCAGCAATACTTCAATAAAAATTAATGTTAAAAAGAGAAGCAAGAAATCAAAAGGACGCATACAGGAAAGCTGATGTGGTTTGTTCAAGCATCTGCGATTAACTCAGATTTTTAAAGGATGGAGCTGAGGTCCAAAGGCGGAGGACTCAAGTCAGAGAGGCAGGAGATAGAATAATGAAAAGCTGACGCCCAGAATGAGCTGAGGCTACAAAGAATGGTGGAGGCAACCACGTGGGCTTTGAAACTGCTGGCTTAAAAAAACATAAATTTGCTTTTCTGTCAATAAAGAAATAGAATGTGCCTATTGTGGAAAATCCTGAAAGCATAAAGAAGAAGATAGCTACTCCCTGAGTCCTAAAACCAGCTGGAACTGCTGCAAATATTTTGCCTTCTTTTCTCCCAGCTTCCAGAAGGGGCTTTGAAAGCCCCGCTTGGAGCAAGAATTGAGATAAAGAAGAGCCAAGTCTTGTCTGCCCCCCAAAATAAAGCAATTCTGTCACATGCGGCAACATAGATACACCTTGAGGGCTTTATGCTCAATGAAAAAAGCCGGTTACACAAGGACTCCATCTGGTGTCATGCTGGTGGGGGCTGGTGAGAGGGCTGCCTGTGTCCACATCCCTCAGCGGTGCTTCTGTGAGCTGAGAGGAGGAAACTGAGTCCGGGGAGGCTGGGTGCAGGTTTGGGACCCAGAGCCACTGCCTCGTTCTTTGCAAAACTCAGAGGCTCATTCCAAAAGTTTGGGCCTAGGCAAATACATCACTGATTTGTAAAAAACGAAAGCAGGGAGGCAGGGTCTGTGATGGGGGCAGGTCCCAGCTTGAGATTAAGGATTAAGCTCTGCACACTTAAATTCAGGCTGGAGAGGCTGGGGGCGGGGGGCAGGCAGGGAGCTTATGTCACCCAAAACAGCCTTCACAACCGTCTGACCAGGTGGCTATTTCTATTTTTTTTCAGATGGGTCCTTCTCATTTTCGTTTTACAGACAAGGAAACCAAAACTCAAACGTAGGTGATGTGTCAGACTCCATAAGCTCCCTACCCAGGTCCTTGGTCATCCAGAGGTCACCCCGAGAATCACATATGGCTGACGACTTCCTGTATTTCTGCACAGGGGTGTCTTCTGATCCTCTGAGGGTTGAGCAAGTTAATGCCCTCAACCAGGAAATTGATGGTAAATACCGCAATTTGTTTGCTTCTTGCTGAGACAATTTTTTTTTATTATGATAAAAGCACACACACCATCTTAACCGTTTTTGACTTTGCAGTGTTACTGGTAGGCACTTTGTTATGCAACAGATTTCTAAAACTTTTCATCTTGCAAAACTGAAACCATGTGCCCACTGAATAGCTCCTCGTTCTCTTCCCCCAGCCCCTGATAACCACCATTCTACTTTCTGTTTCTATGAATTTGACTACTTTAGATACTGCGCTTAAGTAGAATCATGCAGCATTTGTCCTTGTGTGACTGGCTTCTTCCATTTAGCATAAAGTCCTCAAGGTATATCTATGTTGCAGCATATGACGGAATTTCCTTATTTTTTAGGCTGGAAAATATTCCACCATATGTATATATCACATCTTGCTTATCCATTCATCCACCGATGGACACCAGGGTCGCTTCCACCTCTTGGCTGTTGTGAATAATACTGCTGTGAACATGTGTGTGCAAATACCCCTTCGAGATCTCTTTCAATTATTTTGGATGCATACTGAGAAGTGGGATTGCTGGGTCATATGGCAATTTTAAGTTTCTGAGGAAACGTCATGGCATGTCCCACAGAGGCTACACCTTCTTATTGAGGAGATAACTGTGGGTCCTGGAGGGACTGGTCACCATGGTAACATGGTCACAAATGCTCGCCTTCTATTGGCTGTCTTCTCTTCCTTCCTCACCTCCGCACTCTCCTACTTGCGTTTCCTGGAGTCCAGGTAAACTACAGGCACCACGTCTTTACTGCAGAGTCTGCTTCTGGCCGGACCCTCAGCTAAGGCCTGTTACTCGCCTGAGGCTACGCAGTTAGTAAGTGGCTCATCTGAATATCTACTGCTGTATAATAAGCCATCCCAAGTCTCGACTGCTTCAGTTCAGTTCCGTCGCTCAGTCGTGTCCAACTCTTTGCGGCCCCACGAATTGCAGCACACCAGGCCTCCCTGTCCATTACCAACTCCTGGAGTTCACTCAGACTCACGTCCATCGAGTCATTCAGCCATCTCATCCTTGGTCGTCCCCTTCTCCTCCCACCCCCAATCCCTCCCAGCATCAGAGTCTTTTCCAATGAGTCAATTCTTTGCATGAGGTGGCCAAAGTACTGGAGTTCAGCTTTAGCCTCATTCCTTCCAAAGAACACCCAGGACTGATCTCCTTTAGAATGGACTGGTTGGATCTCCTTGCAGTCCAAGACAACAATTTATTGTCATTTGTGGTCTTGCCCATTGTCTGGGCTTGCTGGGTGGTCTTGAAGTCTACTGTGGCTGGAGACAGATGTTGATGGAACTGGAGGCATCTGAAGGCTCGACAGGGCTGGCCATCTGGAAGCTGTCGGCCACTGTAGCCACAAGTGGTCTCTATGTGGTGGGCTTGCTCACAGCCCAGTAGCTGGCTTCAGAGAGAAGCATCCCAAGAAGGAATATTCCAAGAGGCAGGAACAGGACACTGCCAGCCCAGCAGAAGAGACCCAGTGTCTTTCCCACTACGTTTCTCTGTGGGAGAAAGCACAGTATAGGCTAATCCAGATGAAAGCGGGTGGAGAAATGGACTCCACCTCTTGACAGGCTCAGGAAGAGCATTGGGGCTGGAGAGATTTTGGTGTCCATCTTTGGAAAGTACAGCTGGCCACAGTGATGGGGCCAGGGTTCAGACCCAGGGAGTCCAAACTGAGAAATCATGACCTCAACCTCTAGCCTGCCTCCACCTAAAAGGTGCGTTCTAGGGAGTCCTGATGCTTCCAGGGGGCTGGAGAACCGGCAATAACGGCAAACCTGAGAAATGCTCTTTTGATTTATTATGACCCCAATTTTATGTTCAGAGGGATGTGGTCTGGGGAAGTAGTGTTCTCCAGTGGACTGATAAAAGTAGAGACAGTGGTAATCTTGAGATTAGCTTTAGGAAAATGATATACAGCAGAGCGTGGTGAAGCTTCTTTGTAGGCATCAGGAAGGAGTGAAGTGACCGTGAGGTGGGAAAACTTGGTGGGGGTGAGCTGAATAATCCTCCCACCCCATTGAGAAATCAGATCCTAATCCTTGGACCTATTAATGTCATAAGGAAAAGGAGTCTGGGCAGATGTAACAAGGATCTTTTTATTTTTTCAAAGTTATTGAAATATGTATTTTCATATAAAAATATTATATGCTTTCATGTTCTATAATTATCTCCTCATCTAATGTGACAAGGATTTTGAGACATTATCTTGGATTATCTGGCTGAACCCTAAAGGCCATCATGTGTGTCCTTATAAGAGACAGGCAGAAGGAGACCTACACACGGAGAGGAGACAGTGAGTTGATGACAGAGCAGAGAAAGATTGCAGATGCTGGACTTGGATGCTGGAGTGATGCAGCCACAGCCCAGGAAGGCCAGTGGGCACTAGAGCTGGAAGACATGAGGAGCCAGTTCCATCCCCAGAGCCATCAGAGGGAGAAGAACCCTGCTCACACCTTGGTTTGCATCCAGTGATACTGATTTCAGATTTCTGACCTCTGGAACCTTGAGAGAATCTATTTCTGTTGTTTTAAGCCACCAGCTTTGTGGCACTTTGTTACAGAGGCTGCAGAAACTAAAACACAAGCTAAGATCACTTTGTTTGCAGACTAGCTGGTGAGCAGCATGAATGAGCTGTGTCCAGTCAGCATTCAGATAATGGTTTGGCAAATTCACTTCCCTGGTGGCTCAGACAGTAAAGAATTTGGCTGCAATGTGGGAGACCCGGGTTCAATCCCTGAGTCAGATTCCCCGGAGAAGGAAATGGCAACCCACTCCAGTGTGCTTGCCTGGAGAATACCATGGACAGAGGAGCCTAGTGGGCTACAGTCCATGGGGTTGTAAAGAGTCAGACATGACTGAGAGACTAACATAAGCTCATTGATCATGAGAGTATTTCTGGGGGATTTATGGCAGGTTGCACAGCTCTCTGCAACGTGTTTGTCACGAAGGGGTCTCTGGCCCCAGGCAGTGGTGGGGTCTGCAAAGAAGGGCCAGAGGGCTCTGCAGTTAGCTCTGCCCAGGTCACTGTTTCAATCAACGTTACAGACGCAGATGGTGAGAGACTACGGCACCGGATATGAAGGTGATACAACGTTGGAGGTAAGAGTGAAAGTGGTCCTCAAGCTGAGATGAATTAGTTCAATAGCTTGGCACTTTATGGTGGTTTTTTTTTTTTTTTTTTTTTTGCTGCACTGCACAACATGTGGGATCTTTTTTCCCCCATGAGGGACTGAACCAATGCCCCTAGCATTGGAAGCTCAGAATCTTAACCACTGGACCCCAGAGAAGTCCCTCAGTAGCTTGGAACTGTAGAATAAAGCTAAGATGAAACAGATGAGACAGAAGGTTAGATTTTCAGAAGAACCCATTGCCAAGCACAGAATGGAGTTGAGGAGTTCTGGCCAGGCAGTAGTTTCTTTGGAAAGGAGCTCAGGGCTCTATTTGTCAAGAGAATGGTGTGTGTTTTTTTTTCTAGAAGAAAAGGATTTGGGACTTTTTGTGCAAGGGCAGTGTCCAGTTCTTGGGGGGCTTGGGGGGAGGTCCTAGGACAACCCTTACATTTTTAACACTTCTTTCCTTTTTTTACAGCGAGGGGCAGGAAGTAAGGAATCAGGAAACAAGTGTGCTGGGTCACTGACCCTGTCCATCCTCTCCCTTCACCACTCTGCGTCGTGCCCTCACCCCTTCAAACTTTACCACCCAGAACATGAAGCTACATAACGCCATGTAATGTGTAACAAGAGTCGCTCACTGTCTCACCATTTCTGTGGGTCTGGAATTCAAGAGCGGCTTAGCCGTGTGGACCTGGCTCAGGGTCTCCTGTGAGGTTGTCATCAAGGTACAAGGTCTACACTCAGCTGAAGGCTTGAATGGGGTTGGAAGGCTGGCTTCCAAGACGGCTCACTCACATGGGTGAAGTGCTCATGCTGGCCATTGGCAGGAGGCCTCAGATCTCTACCCCACAGACTTTCCACAGGGCTGCTTGGGGTTCCTCAGCATGTGGCAGCTGACTCTCCCCAGAGCCACGACCCCGGGGAGAGCAGGTGGAACCCACGAGGTCTATCATGACCTAGTCACATCCTGCCACTTCCGAAACTGATCACACAGGTCAGCCCTATGAAACGTGGTGGGGGACCCATTGCCAGGAAGAGGTAGGGGTCCATTCGAAAGTTTGGTTACCATGGGAGCGGCAGGACGGGATGCCATGTGGCTGGAAGGTGATCAGGAGCTGGAGGGTGTGATGAAATCCTCCCCCACTCAGGCTGGCCTAGTTCCAGCCCAGCTCCAGGATGGAGATCTCTGCTTCCCCATTCAGCCAGTGGTGCTTCTGCACGTGGCAGGAGGGATTGACGGCTTCCTTGGAGGCCTGCCAGGACACGGTCCACAGAGCAGGCCTTCGGGTGAGGGTGATGCACCGTGAAGACAAGAACCATGGAGCCCCTGGCAGGAGACAAAGGCTTCCATTGAGGGGATGTGACACAGGGAGCCAGCCAGTCCACGGCCACCACTGTTGTCAGGAAACAATAGGCATTTCAAGAAGGCACCAGAGGTGCAGCTGAGCAGTCAGTGACCTGTCACCGTGGCCCACGTGCCCTCCCCACTCTGCTGTCTCAGAGGCTGTGCCAAGGTCCCTGGGATTTGTCTCAAAAGGTCAGTTGTTCAAAAGGGCTCTTTAAATCTGCAGTGTCTTCTGGGCTTCCTGCATGTTGTCCTGCCCAGTTCAGGGTGGCACATCTCTATCGTCTTCCGTCTGTGAAACGCTGTTACACACGTGTGTTAGGTGAGAAGAGACAGGGAACCAGGAGAGGGTTTGCACGAGGCTGTTTGGAACGGCCGTGCCAGCACGTGGAGGTTCTGTCGGTGTCTGGGACTTCTAGCCGAGGTTGGGTGTCCAACAGGGAGCTGGTGGACGTGCTGTGCTAGGAGCAGTAGCGGGGGACCTGGACTCAGCTGCAAGTCTGCTGGCCGGAGTGCTGTGGGCAGCTTGGGCCTTGGCATTGAGCAGAGCCGCCAGCCGGATGCGGGTCTGTCCCTGTAGGTCTCATGCGACACAACTTTACAGATGAAGCACCACTTGGCAATGACGCCTCCTAAGCGCTGAGAGCACAGGAGGAAATTCCATCACAAGGACTCTCCCCAGGAAATGTTCACTGGCTGCCTGGTCACCCAAGGCAGGGGCTCACGTGGCTGGCCTGAGTGTCCCTGATGGAGCATCAAGAGGGAACATCTGTGGGAAAGATTGTGCTGTGCCTAGTCACTCAGTCGTATCTGATTCTTTGTGATCCCATGGACAGAGGAGCCTGTGGCCCGCCAGGCTCCTCTGTCCACGGGATTCTCCAGGCAAGAATACTGGAGTGGGTTGTCATGCCCTCCTCCAGGGGATCTTCCCAACCCAGGGATCAAACCTAGGTCTCCAGCACTGGAGGCAGATTCTTTACTGATTGATCTATGAGGGAAGCCCAAGAATATTGGAGTAGGTAGCCATTCCCTTTTCCAAGGGATCTTCCCAACCCAGGGATGGAACCCAGGTCTCCCGAATTGCAGGCAGATTCTTTACTGTCTGAGCCACCAGGGAAGATTGTGCTGGTCAGGCTTAAAGATAACAGATCAAAGTGGAAAGCTGCCCGAAATATTCCCGTAAACTGTTGGGGACGACAGACTGGTGTTTCAATCAGCATTCAGCTGCTAAGGAATGGGGTGAGCTTTGCATATCAACTTGTGCCTCCGTGGGATGGCTGGCTGGCCTTCCAGCATCTGTCTCCTTCTTCCTCAGTCTCTAATTTTCTTCTGGGAAAACTGTTTGCCCTCTCCCCACTCAGATGCCATCAAACACGCTAGAGGGGACCTTTTCCAGAAGTGAGCGTCACTCAAAGCCCACCCATGAGTGCGCCCTGATTTGGTTTACCTGGATGTTGGGAACGCTGAGTCAGCTGAATTGTCCATAAATGGAACTAAATTTTACTTGCAAGGGGGAAGTTTGTTATTTTCAAGATAACTAGTTAGCAATGTTTGTAAAATCAAAAAGCATTTAGTTGTGCAAATAACTGCTCCCTTTTCACTAAATTCATCATTTCTAATTGCACTGCACACTTTCAAATCTGTTGTGAGCATGTATCTCCCATTGCTTCTCCTCTCTGCCTGTGCCCCGCCCAGGCCCCCACCCCCTGGTCCCTGTCTACTCTGACCTGTGTCCAAGGATGCTGGACATTTAAGCCAGGACATCCTGTTTTCAGCAGGGTTCATCCAGGGGGGTGGTACGTGCAGGGTAGGAGAAAGGCAAGGTCTGGATATTGACCCACCACCCCCCACCCCAGCTCCTTCCTTTCTGGGTCTGCACAGGTCAGGGACCTCCCTCCCCTAAGGTCCCCTGCTCCTGTCCAGGACCTCAAGTGGGTCATTCTGGATTATCTGGGAAGGACCCCCGATATTGCTTACCCCAGGATTCTGCCTAACTCGGCACTGAATCTTCTTGCACACTTGTCAAGAGTCTGCTTATCAAACTCCCCTCAAATTGCCCCATCTGAGTGCCCTCTGCGCCCCCAGGGACTGTGCCTGACACGATATTTGAAACTGTATTTTGTGCAATACTTGAAAAAGTTCTGGGTGTCCTTTTCCTCTTTTGAAAACCTTAGGAGGGATGCGCATGTGCATGCTCAATCGAATGGCTATTGTCTGAACTTAGAGAGCAGAGGTGGCCTGGCCGGGAGGAGACAAGAGTAGCTTTGTGTTTTCTTCAGTGTAAGGCTCAACGGTGTTTTAAAAGTCATGGCTGCTGGGGAGCATGGACCAAATGGGATGCTGTTGTGCCCCGGGGGTCTGTCCCCAGAGAGAACATCAGGGCAGGACTGGAGGACAGAGTGGCATGCTTGCACCGCACCGTCTCATGCGCTCCAGGCGGGAGCCGGGACAAGGGATGGAGCGAGGCAGTCAGGATGGAGAGGAAGGCAGTTTCTGCTTCTGAAGGGACCCTGAGACTTCCCTGGCGGCCTAATGGTTAGGACTCCACATGCTCAGTGCTGAGGGTGCTAGGTTCAATCTCTGGTCAAGGAACTAAAATCTCACAGGCTGTGCGGGCAAAAAAAAAAAGGATCCTGGGAGAGGACTCTAAGAGGACTTGTGCTCCAGACACTGGTGACAGTTACTGCAAAAACACCCTGGGGTAAGGGTGTAAAGGTCAAGGGAGTAAAGGTTAGTAGGACACCCAGAAGATGTGGGGCCATCCAGCAGAGGAACATACAGCAAGGTGGGCGAGGCGCCTGGTGATCAGTGAACAGAAGCAGGTTCCCCCCGTACACATGTGAGTTGCTTTTGTGCAATAACATCTATATTTATTGAGAGCGAAAGGACTGGTTAGCTGGAGCAGAAGTTTAGCTGGGTGTATGTGAGATGCAGCAGAGAAGGGAGAAGGACAGAAAGACAAAAGGAACCAGTCATAGACCCTGGCTCGGGTTCCTCCGTCACATCGGGGGCCCCAGTGTCCTCTGAGAACTTCCTCTTCCTCAAGTGGGTCTGAAAAAGGGTCTGTCATTTGTCGTTTTGAGATCATCGAGATGTTAGCATTGCTATCATCACACCCATTTTCCAGACATGGAAACAAAGGCTGGAGTGGGATGCCCTCCTGGCCTCCACTCTGTCAGGACAACAACAGACCAGCAGCAACTCAGTAGGGGTCACTAAGGACATTTTCCCAATGGAGAGGCTGTTCACAGTCAGGTGGGGAGAGTGGAGAGAACCTCAAGGGCTGATGAGGTGTCCACTAGCAGCGCTGGCCAGCAGGGCTCAGGGAGAGGGGCTCCGGTTGCTGGCTAGCTGGGGGACAGGGGTGGATCAATGCCCTGAGCCCTCCCTGCATCTCCTTCCAGTCTCCCCAAGGCTGTATCCACCAGGAAGAGGGGGACCAGACCTCCAGGCAACACAAGCCCTCACTTCAATCGCTCTTTGTGACCCCATGGACTGCAACGTGCCAGGCTTCCCTGTCCTTCACCATCTCCTGGAGGTTGCTCAAACTCATGTCCATGGAGTCAGTGATGCCATCCAACCATCTTGTCCCCTGTCACCCCCTTCTCCTCCTGCCTTCAATCTTTCCCAGCATCAGGGTCTTTTCCAATGAGTTAGCTCTTCATATCAGGTAGCCAAAATATTGGTGCTTCAGCTTCAGCATCTATCCTTCCAATGAATATTCAGGGTTGATTTCCTTTAGGATTGACTGGTTGGATCTCTTTGCAGTCCAAGGGACTCTCAAGAGTCTTCTCCAACACCAGAGTTTGAAAGGATCAATTTTTCAGAGCTCAGCTTTCTTTATTGTCCAACTCTTAAAACCATACATGACTACTGGAAAAACCATAGCTTTGACTATATGGACCTTTGTTGGAAAAGTAATGACTCTGCTTTTTAATAAGCTGTCTAAGTTTGTCATAACTTTTCTTCCAAGGAGCAAGCATTGTCTTTTAATTTCGTGGCTGCAGTCACCATCCACAGTGATTTTGGAGCCCAAGAAAATAAAGTCTGTCACTGTTTCCATTGTTTCCCATCTGTTTGCCATGAAATGATGGGATCCTATGCTGTGATCTTAGTCTTTTGAATGTCGAGTTTTAAGCCAGCTTTTTCACTCTCCTCTATCACCTTCCTCGAGAGGCTCTTTAGTTCCTCTTTGCTTTCTGCCCTAGCTCTGAGCCTTTCAGGGCTTGGGGTCAGGGCAGGTCCTAAGCCTGCAGGGCCTTTCTGGAGAAGCCAGTGAGGGTGCTCAGCTCTGGGCTGTGGTGTCCAGGTACCTAACACTCAGACTTTCTCTCCCCGCCCCTCCCTTCCAGGTTCTACTTTCTTTCTCCCCACCTCTCCTACTGCCGAGAACAGGGGGAGGGAGCCTACAGAAGGTTTCTCCTTACTCCAAGGCACCCCTGCCTGATGCCTGACAGATGGGGGACAAATGTTTTTTTCGTGTGAGGGAAACAGGGGCTGAAAGGAGGCCTGGGATGAAGTTCTGCGCCAGAGGGACCCGCGCCAGCCCAGTGCAGGCAGGTATTTGCCAGATGATGCCCCAGCACAGGGAGGGATGGCAAGGAGGCTGGAAGGGGAAGTCACAATGCATTTGTGGGCAGTTCCTATGGGGCACCTGGGACCCCATCCTGCTGGGACCACCCGAGGAAGCGGGTGGGATGCGCCCCAGAATTGTCCTACCGGGAGAGGAAGCTGCGGGAAGCATCCAAAGGCTCCTGACCCTCGTGGGTGGAGGTGGCCCCTGGCGGCATCAGACCTCATTGCCCCCAGACCTCACCATCCCCATTCCGTCTGTCCCTGGTCACCCGCAGCTGCTGTCTGAGCACCTTCAGCTGGAGCAAGGAAGCCCTGGGGGTGCTCAAGGTGGAGGCCCAGCCCTCAGTTCAGTGGGCTCGGAGGAGGCCCACCTACCAAGCGCCTGCTGTGTGCACTTGGGCGGCCAGGCACAAGGCACCTGCTGAGGTCGGCACCCGGCCTGGAGATGCTGCCGTGGACCTGGGCTTGCAGCAGACGCCCAGTATGAAGTCCTGGAGTGAAGGGTCCTTGCAGCGGAGGGAGTCTTGGGGAATGTGGAGGAGATGAGTTTGAAGGGTTGAGAGGGGCTGGGCATGGACTCATGGGGTCTCTGGTTCGGTAGAAGCACAAGTTTGCCAGTGGAGCGTGGCCAGGAGGAGGCAGCGGGGGAATGCGGGTGCCTGCTAGACGGGCCGGCTGTGTGCCACTGGTCTTCACTTCCATCTCTGGGGTCCTGTTCAGCTGGGCTGGAGGGTGTGGACAGCTAGTGGCTGGAACCGGTTAGCAGAGAGTTCATGGAGCCCTTAGGCCAATCCACAGCCCAAGGACCGTGCGGGAGCCCCTGACTGCACCCCAGTCCCTGCCTTCCCCTCACAGACCGGCCTTTGTACTGCTGGTCTGACACAGGCTTTCCTTGTGGCCAGAGTCAGGGCACTGGAGCAGGTTTTCCGTGAGCAGCTGGATGAGGTGGTCACAGGGCCCCAGGGAGACCTGGCCAGGGGGATGGAGGGCTGGGCTGGGGGCTCCCAGGGTGTGTCTGAGGGTTCCCAGGAGAAGGTGCCACACTGCGGGTGGCTGCTGCTTCCAAAGGGCTCACTCTCTCCCAGGGCAGGAGGCTCTCCTGATGCTCCTTTGCTAATTAAAGCAGCTCAACAACCCCCACCCCCCATGAGCAGGGCTGTGGGGCTTGCACACTCCAAAGGGCAGCCTTCCAAGACTTAGGTACGGAATGTTTCTCATGCTGGCCCTGGGGAGACTCCTGGTGAGCTGATGGTCCATGAGGGCCCCTCACTCAGCCTCCTAAGGCCACAATCAGTTCCTCCTGGACCATTTTTTCTTGTTGCCTTGCCGGCTGTTTCTCAGATGGTCTCGCCAGGCTGGGTGGGCCTCATATAGACCCTGTGCTCACCAGAGTCTCATGCTTGGCTTAATGCTCTGCTATCAGCATTTTGAAATTCTTCATGATTTTTGAACAAGGAGCTCTACAATTTGATTTTTCCCTGGCTCCACAAATGATGTCACTTCTCCTGTCTCAGGGCTCAGGAGAAAATAGAAATGCCCTGAATTACTTAGGAGAGGGTCCCCAGCTCACCCACCCTCTTAAAGCTACTCCTGCTTCTAGACTCAGGGTGAGGAGGCATTTTGCAAGTGTCAGTTTACTCCAAGAAATATCTTTAAAGAGAATTGCTTCACGAAAATGATACATGCTTATTGTGAAATTTTTAAACAACACAGAAAGTGAAGAAAAAGTGAAAGGGAAAGTTGCTCAGTCATGTCCCACTCTTTGTGACCTCATGGACTGTATGTAGCCCGCCAGGCTCCTCTGTCCATGGAATTCTCCAGACCAGAATACTGGAGTGGGTAGCCGTTCCCTTCTCCAGGGCATCTGGGATTGAACTGAGGTCTCCTGCATTGCAGGTGGATTCTTTACTGTCTGAGCTACCAGGGAAGACCAAGTGAAGAAAAAAATAATTCAAATTCCATCACAGAAAAGTGCCTTTATTGGCGTTTTGGTGAACATTGTCATGGTGCTGCGTATGTATGTGTACATTTATATACTGTCTAAGCTCAGACTACTGTAACAGAAATAGCACAGACTGTGTGGTTTAGACAATAAACATTTATTTCTCACAGTTGCAGAGGCTGGGGAGTTCAAGATCAGAGAGCCCGAAGATTTGGTGTCTGGCAAGGGCCCAGTTCTTGGCTGGAGATTTCCCGAAGATTTGGTGTCTGGCAAGGGCCCAGTTCTTGGCTGGAGATTTCAACTTCTCACCGTGTCTTCACCTGGTAGAGAGGGAGCTCCATATAAGGACACTAACTCCACGCTGGGGGCCCCACCCTCATGACCTCATCTAATCCTAATTACCTCCCAAAGGTCCCACCTCCTCATACCACCACATTGGGGGTTACAGGTTCAACATATGGATTTGGGCAGACATGCAGGACATAATATACGGGGTTTCCCTGGTGGCTCAGATGGTAAAGAATCTGCCTTCAATGCAGGAGACCCAGGTTCAACCCCTGGGTCAGGAAGATCCCCTGGAGAAGGGAATGGTAACCCATTCCAGTACCCATGCCTGGAGAATTCTATGGACAGAGGAGCATAATATATACAGAGATATATGTTTATATTCATCTGTATCTATCTACACACATTTGTGACATAGTTAATATAATTAAGATCATTTGTATAAATATTTATTGTTATTTTTACTTTACGTTAAAATTTCAGCTGTTCGAAGTCCAGGACATATAGATCTACTGCACTCATTTTTAACAGGTGTGGAGAATTCCACTGCATTTGTAAACCACCATAAATGACTCAGGACTTCCCTGATGGCTCAGTGGGTAAAGAATCTGCCTACAAGCCAGGAGACATAGGAGATGCGGGTTCGGTCCTTGGGTTGGGAAGACCTCTTGAAGAAGAAAGTGGCAACCCACTCCAGTATTCTTGTCTGGAAAATCCCATGGACAGAGAAGCCTGGCAGGCTACCCTGAGGTTACAAAGAGTTGGACATGACTGAAGTGACTAAGCATGCATAAATGACTTAACCAGGACCCCACCCCCACAACATACATGTCAGCTGCTGCCAAACTTTGACTCTTAAAACAAGGCAGTGAAGATACATCCTGGATGGAGGCATCTGGGTTTCATGTTTTCCTGCTGTATAGACACATTTTTCAACCTCCCCACCCCCACCCCTGAGAGTAGGTGAATTAGATGAAGCATATTTTAACCTCTGGGGTTGAAGCAGTTGTTTCCAAATCTGACTGTCTTTAATGTTCTAGCATGTGTTGAGTAACCCAATCCAAATTTCATTTGTTCACTTGGCTTTTCACCTACCCCACTGGCTCCAGTGACTTCTTTCTTTACATTTGGAAGACTTGTGTGCTTTTCTTAGTCTCTGGTGTCCCCCATGAGAAGGGACAGTGAGAGTTCTCTGCTCTAGGAAAGCTCACTCAGAGGGCATGTCACACCACAGCTCTGAGATCACCATTAGCACTACTCCGGTCTTGCAGAACTTGATGTACAGTCAACACTCAACAAACATCTTGGGTGAAAGTGTTCACACATCCTTTTTTCTTTATTCCCCTCCCAAACATTTTATTATAAAAAATTTTTTGGAACATACAGAAAAGTTAAGTGAATTCTGAAAAAAGTTGAGCAAACATTCAAATACTTACCACTGGATAAGATTTTGCTCTGTTTGCTTCACTGTATATCTGTCCAGCTCTCTAATCATCAATCCACCTTATTTCTTTTTATACCTTTCAAGGAGAGTTGCAGACTTCACCCCTAAACACTTCAGCTCATGTATCATTCTGTTGAATAATTACTTTACAGTTCATTTTTCTCAGGTGAAATTTACATGCAATGCAGTTTCCAAATCTTAAGTGTGCCATCTGCCAAGTTTTGACAAAAGCATCTGCCTGTGTGAATCAGAACCCTGTCAAGGTTCAGACCATTGTCACTGTCACCCAGATGGTGTCCTCAAACCCCTTCCCGGTCCACCCTCCCCCACACTGCCCCCAGAGGCAGCCATGGATCACATCTTTATTTCATCTTTGATGAGTTTTGCCTGTTCTTGACCTTCACATAAATGGTGTCCAACTGCAAAGACTCTTTTGAGGCTGGCTTCTCTCACAAAGTAGAAAGAAAGAAAAAGAAAGTTAAGTTGCTCAGTCGTGTCTGACTCTTTGCTACCCTGTGGACTGTAGCCTACCAGGCTCCGTATTCCATGGGATTCTCACTCTGTAATAGTTCTGAAATCCATCCACATTGTTGTGTGTGTTCATCCCTCACACTCTTTTGTGTCACATAGCACACTTTCAAAGACACTTAGTCCATTTCCATTTGACTTGATTTGTCCAGGGTTCCACTGCCAGTTAGAGGCGGGTGGTCAAGGTTTGTCTCTATGCCTCCAGGTAGGAATGTACCCCAAAAGTTATGGATGGAAGCTTCAGTATCACGGTAATCCAAGTCTATGGCCTGACTAGTAATGTTGAAGAAGCTGAAGTTGAACAGTTCTATGAAGACCTACAAGACTTGCTAGAACTAACACCCCCAAAAGATGTCTTTTTCATTATAGGGGACTGGAATGAAAAAGTAAGAAGCCAAGAAACACCTGGAGTAACAGGCAAATTTGGCCTTGGAGTACAGCATGAAGCAGGGCAAAGGCTAACAGTGTTCTGCCAAGAGAATGCACTGATCATAGCAAACATGCTCTTCCAGCAACACAGGAGAAGACTCTACACATGATGGTCAACACCGAAATCAGATTGATTATATTCTTTGCAGCCAAAGATGGAGAAGCTCTATACAGTTAGCAAAAACAAAACTGGGAGCAGACTGTGGCTCAGATCATGAACTCTTTATTGCCAAATTCAGACTTAAATTGAACAAAGTGGGGAAAACCACTAGACCACTCAGGTATGACCTAAATCAAATCCCTTATGACTACACAGTGGAAGTAAGAAATAGATTTAAGGGAATAGATCTGACAGACAGAGTGCCTGATGAACTATGGATGGAGGTTCGTGATGTCGTACAGGAGACAGGGAGCAAGACCATCTCCATGGAAAAGAAATGAAAAAAAGCAAAATGGCTGTCTGAGGAGGCCTTACAAATAGCTCTGAAAAGAAGAGAAGCGTAAAGCAAAGGAGAAAAGGAAAGATACAAGCATCTGAATGCAGAGTTCCAAAGAATAGCAGTGAGAGATAAGAAAGCCTTCCTCAGCAATCAATGCAAAGAAATAGAGGAAAACAATAGAATGGGAAAGACTAGAGAGCTCTTCAAGAAAATTAGAGATACCAAAGGAACATTTCATGCAAAGATGGGCTCGATAAAGGATAGAAATGGTATGGACCTAACAGAAGCAGAAGATATTAAGAAGAGGTGGCAAGAATACACAGAAGAACTGTACAAAAAAGAGCTTCACGACCCAGATAATCACAATGGTGTGATCATTCACCTAGAGCCAGACATCCTGGAATGTGAAATCAAGTGGGCCTTAGGANCCCCCCCCCGCCCCCCGCCTCAACACACACCTTGGTGATGGCTTACCTTTCCTTCCCGACACGTCAGCAGCCCAGCCGAAGTCCAGAGTCGCCTGAGGGCGAGGGGCATCCCTCTGGCTGCAGCCAGGGCTGCTCGGAGGTCCGGCCAGGTCAGCGTCCAGCGAGGGCGCGGGGGCTGGGCGGGGGCTGGGAACAGTCGTATCCCCAGGACCTTGCACTGTGTATCTCGCAGGTGCACACCGGCATTTAATCTCATAACATAACCTGCAGGCATCTCTGGAATCGGTTTGAACCTTTCTTTCTTTTTTAATTTTAATTGAAGGCTAATTACTTTACAATATTGTGGTGGTTTTTGCCATACTCACATGAATCAGCCATGGGTGTACATGTGTACCCCATCCTGACCCTCCCTCCCACCTCCCTCCCCATCCCATTCCTCAGGGTCATCCCAGTGCACCAGCCCTGAGCACCCTGTCTCATGCACGGAACCTGGACTGGTGATCTGTTTCACATATGATAATATACATGTTTCAATGCTATTCTCTCAAATCATCCCACCCTCGCCTTCTCCCACAGAGTCCAAAAGTCTGTTCCTAACCTCTATCTCTTTTGTTGTCTCTCATATAGGGTCATCCTTACCATCTTTCTAAATTCCATATATATGCGTTAATATTCTGTATTGGTGTTTTTCTTTCTGACTTACTTCAGGCCTTAAACTTTCCAAGCATCAGTTTGAAAGTGAAAGTGAAAGTTGCTCAGTCGTGTCCAACCCTTTATGACTACATGACTATACCGTCCATGGAATTCTCCAGGCCAGAATACCAGAGTGGGTAGCCTTTCCCTTCTCCAGAGGATCTTCCCAACCCAGGAATCGAACCTAGGTCTCCCGCATTGCAGGCTGATTCTTTACCAGCTGAGCCACAAGGAAAGCATCAGTTTACCATTCCAGAAATGGGGATAAGACACTTATTTACCCTCTGAAGTTGTTTTGAAGATTAGATCTAATATTTGTTGAGCATTTACTTTGTGTCAGACATTATTTTTAGGGCTTTGCTATTTTCACTCAACAGCATATCAAGTTGTTATAAGCTGTTGTTCCCTTTCTATGAGTGAGGAATGGACACTTAAAGAGGTTAATTTTCCCAAGGTCACACCATTTGGAGCCCTGGGCAGGGTTATCCCATTGTCTGGGCCAAGGTCCCCGCCCTCCCTTGCCTCTGTTCCAGGAGGCAGGCGCCTACCATTCACCGAGATCCCCACAGTGGGAGCCCCCGCTCCATAAGAAGAGGGTTGTCAGAGATGACAGCTGTCTTCCAGTCTTTTCTTGAGACTAAATTGTGGTAACTGTCCTCACCACAAAGTACACGTGTTCCTTTTTTAGACAGTTCAGGGACCACTCAGGGGCCCAGTGGAGCCATTATAAGGAGGAACCAGGAGAATATGGGATTAGAGCCTGTCCTACTGGGTGGGTCCCAGAAGCCACCTC
>SJYX01013902.1:116794-140220 GCA_006410675.1 Oreotragus oreotragus | reverse complement strand
TCCCTTCTCCAGAGGATCTTCCCAACCCAGGAATCGAACCTAGGTCTCCCGCATTGCAGGCTGATTCTTTACCAGCTGAGCCACAAGGAAAGCATCAGTTTACCATTCCAGAAATGGGGATAAGACACTTATTTACCCTCTGAAGTTGTTTTGAAGATTAGATCTAATATTTGTTGAGCATTTACTTTGTGTCAGACATTATTTTTAGGGCTTTGCTATTTTCACTCAACAGCATATCAAGTTGTTATAAGCTGTTGTTCCCTTTCTATGAGTGAGGAATGGACACTTAAAGAGGTTAATTTTCCCAAGGTCACACCATTTGGAGCCCTGGGCAGGGTTATCCCATTGTCTGGGCCAAGGTCCCCGCCCTCCCTTGCCTCTGTTCCAGGAGGCAGGCGCCTACCATTCACCGAGATCCCCACAGTGGGAGCCCCCACTCCATAAGAAGAGGGTTGTCAGAGATGACAGCTGTCTTCCAGTCTTTTCTTGAGACTAAATTGTGGTAACTGTCCTCACCACAAAGTACACGTGTTCCTTTTTTAGACAGTTCAGGGACCACTCAGGGGCCCAGTGGAGCCATTATAAGGAGGAACCAGGAGAATATGGGATTAGAGCCTGTCCTACTGGGTGGGTCCCAGAAGCCACCTCACCCAGTCCTCTGCGGTCTGTCCTAAGGTCACTGGGCTACTTGAGCTGGAGGTTTTGTGTGGCCGCAGGTGGTCCCAGCCTCACACTCTGGGGATCGTCCATCAAATGTTTATGAGCTGGGGCAAAACCTGCTTACCCCCAAATCTGGTTACTGTCCCTGGGGGAGGGGATAGACACTGGCTAATTTAAAACAGGGCATCCCACCCGAGTGGCCTTTGGCTCCTGCCGTCTTCCAGCCCTGCTGGCAGCAGACCTTTTCTCTGTGGCATGATTTGCTGATGTGGCTGCTGTTGGGTGGTGGTGGTGGGGCCGTTTTCTGAGCATATGTTTGTGAAACTAAAACCCTGCCTGTGAGAACCCTCTGCATGTTGCAGCTGTGAAGAGACATGAGAGCAAGGCCTTGGGAGGCTTTTTGTTGGGACAGCTGGCACCCCTGGGAGGATCCAGCTCTGTCTGGGGTCTGGCAGCCGTGGCTGCACCATGTTCCCTCTCGTTGGGGAGGAGAGGGGACATTTCCCCTTTAGGGGAAATCAGACCCCTGTCTTCTCTCAGTTTCCCCATTTCCATCTCTTCCTCTTCGCTCTTCTCATCCTGATTTCCAGAAGAGAAGAAACACACCCAGGACTCAGGGGTGCACATGTGGCCGCTGGGTTTCCTCGCCCTGCCCCACCCCCAGCCTGGGAGAGGATGGTGCCCCTACATGGCAATTGGTTCCAGGCCTGGACTGGGGTGGTCTCCAGTGGGGTCAGGGGGTCCTGGGAGACATGGAGGCCCTTAAGGCTCAGCGGCCGTGCTCCTGTTAGGTGACGAAGGTGTCTAGCTCCACAGCGTTCTCCTCTCCACCCAGGGCCCTTCCCAACTCCAGAGGGACCCAGCCCCCTGCAGCCCTCTCCTCTCCTGTTTTCAGTCAGACCCAGGGTTCAGATCGCTCTACTGCCTCTTCCTGTGTGACTCTGGGCCAGTCCCTTCCCATCTCCAAGACTCAGTTTCCCCATCCATAAAATGGGAAGTATCCCAGAGCCCACCTCACAGGGTGGGGTAGTGAGGTTACACGAGCTTATGCCCAGAACCACCGAAAGCACTCTGGATATACCATGAATTTCCCCACTCACCAAATGATGCCGAAACAGGAGGCTGTTCATTTTCAAGAAGGACGCACACATTCTTTCATGTAGTAGAGTGCTCTTAGTGATTAGTTTTTGAACAACCAGTGAGGTATGCTGCCTAAAACAACCTGCATGGGTCCTTCTGGCCAAGGTCATCTGAGGAACCGCTTGAGAGGCGGTTAGCAAGTTTAACCCAGATTGGAATGGATCCTATGGCGTCATAGGCTCCAGTGCAAGTATGCACAGATCCTTTGAGGACACTTAAGAACACGCAATCCGTGGTTAAAGGATGGGGATCAGGCAGGGACACCTCCGATGAATGGGACCGCCAGCTGCCCTAATGTTATGCAAATAGGTGCTTGAAGCTTGGATAAAAATGCCCATGAAAGCATCCTACAGATTTCAAAAATGTTGCATCACAGAGAACCAAGAAGGGAGAGAAGACGTGCTTAGATGACTCAGAGGACTCAAAAGGTGGCTTCCACGATGGCAGAGGCCCTGAGCCCACAGGTGCAGTAGATGAGGTGGCAAAAAATTGAGTGACAGGATAGGGTGATGAGAGCACTCTTCTAAAGTAACACGTTGTCACACATCACCTGTGATCATGACTTGCCAACCTCACAGATAGCAAGTAAGTTACTTGTTATAAATAGATAATTAACTATTTCATTGACTGAAAGATTGTCTTAAATACATTCAGTTAGGTCACACATCCTTTGGATATTTGAGTGGGGAAACAGGGAATTGTTACAGGAAAGGGGACCCCGTCCAAGGGCCCGAGAGTGGGCTCTTATGTTAGGTCACACATCCTTTGGATATTTGAGTGGGGAAACAGGGAATTGTTACAGGAAGGGGGACCCCGTCCAAGGGCCCGAGAGTGGGCTCTTATCTAACACTTGGAAATGAACTGTCCGAGGAGACGTGCATGCTGACAAAGCAAGAGGCTCTTTTGGGAAGGGGCGCCCGGGCAGAGAACAGCAGCGCAAAGGGAACCAGGAGAAGGGCTCTGCCACGTGGCTCACAGTCTTGTGTTTTATGGTGATGGGATTCTCTGGGCTGTCTCTGGCCAATCCTTCTGAGTCAGGAGTCCTTCCCGATGGTGCTTGCATCCACTCAGCCAAGATGGCTTCCATCCAGAAGGATCCTGGGAGGTTGGTAGGACATATGGACTGGAGTTTCCTCTCTTCTTTTGACCTTTCCCAAATTCTTCCAGTTGGTGGTAGCTTGTTAGTTCTGTGTTTCTTACCGGGACCTTCTGTTGTAAAACGACTCATATAAAAGGTTACCGTGGTGTCTGGCCACGGTGGGTCGTTTCAGCCAGTGGTTCCTCTAATAGAATCATCCTATTGGGGGGCTTGTTATTTGAGTCTCTCGGTACCCCTTCACCCCACACATTCCCTTTCCAGAGGGGCCCCCCTCTGTCTCTGTCATCCTTCCTCTGGCTGCCTGCCCTGGGGGTGGCTGCACATGCCAGGGAATTGACTCCCCGCCCCCGCCAACCAGGGGCAGCCCTGAGGCCGTGACCAAGTGGGCTGGTGTATAATTTCCCCCAGCTCCCTTGTCCCTTGAACAAGCCGATGCTGAAGTCTGTGTTCTGCGCCGGCCTCCACAGTTCCCTGGGGAATTAAGTGCTAGGGGGCCCCAGTGGTCACGTGCTTGACAACACACCCTTTATTGGCCGCCTCCCATTCTGTGACTCACTTTCCCTCTCCCTTCCTGGTCCCTCCAGCCTTCCCTCCAAATAAAGAAGGCTGACTCCATGTTTGTCTCAGGTCTTCTCCTGGGGAAATCCAGCCTACGGCAAGTGCAGATGATGAAGGAGAGTGGTGGTTATCATCACCCATTGTTATTTTAATAAAAGCAGGAAAACGCGGTTCCTGCTATGGGCCTCCTAGCCCCAGAGCTGGGGGAGACAGGCGAGGGGGTCTCTTTTAGGTCAGATTGGGGAGGGTGAGATCTGACTACATGTTTATCTCAAAGCAATCTCAAAGTAATTCATCCTCTCTCCCTCTCTCTCAGTCAATTATATGCTTGAGCAGCTAAGCCCCAAATCGGCCCATCCAGAGCAATTAAAAGCTTCCTTTGCCAGGCCTTGGGGATTGATCTCTGATCAATGAGAAGAACACCGCAGCTGGAAAGCAGCCGAAACCAAGAACAGGGTGACTGTGTCCTGTTCAGATGAGCTAGGCCACCATTAAAATTTGTTTTTAAAAGTGCCTCTTATTTTCCAATATGGGATGGGGGCGGGGTGGGGGGAATGTCATACAAATAACCAGAAATGTCTCATTCGTTTTCTAGCCCATTTGTCCCCAGATGAAATTTATTTGTGAAACCTGTTTTGGGCCCATGAGCCATGGTATTATTATATTTATATCATTATATTTGTAAACACTGTATTCCTAATTATATTTAGGATGAATCATACAGCAATAGCAGCGGAATCACGTAACTTGTAGATACAATGTGCTGGTAGCTGTGATAAGAATGTCACGTATTTTATTTTAGCTGACTCTAATGATACTATGAAGCGGTCACTGTTATGGCTATTTATTGATGCAACTACTCAGGCTCAGAGAGGTTGAGTAACTTGCCTGTGACCACACAGCAGAAAGTAGCAGAAGAGGATTACAAACCCAGGCAGTCCAGCTTCCAAGCCTGGGTTCTTCACCATGAAAAAAGCAGCCTGGTTTTTCATACTAGGAGAGAAGGGACCAGATGGCTTGGCTGACTTCGTTGTCAAAGCCAGGCTCACCCTGACTTGCCTTTCCCCAGGGAGCTGAAACTAGGTGGATTTTGAGTCTCAGCCATTCCTCCCTGTTGGTCTCTGTCACTGAAACGTCAGAGGGTTCTGTAAACCAGCTTTCCCCAGGTCCCAGCTCCTGTGGCCTCAGAGGGAAGCCTTGGGAGACAACTCTGTGTCCACAAACAAGCCAGTTCACACTGAAGCTAGTGCTGCCTGGGAACAGCTTATCAGAAAGGCAGGGTAATGTGGAAAACACAGGACACTAGCCCTGCACCCTCTTAGGTGGTCCACTTTCAAGAGAGTGTCCCAGGAGACTCCAGGGTGCCCATAGAATAGGGAGTGGATGAGGAACAAGGAAACGTCCTGTCCGAGGGACAGCTCGGGATGCTACAGCGAATAGTGGTCCCAGTGTCAGTCATCACGCACTGTGTGACTCACCACATCACCTCTCTGCTCTGTTTCCTCCTCAGTGAAATGGGTGGATGGTTCAGAGGAGTCCCGAGGCCCCTCTTGTCTCAGGGATCGGGGAGCATCAGTTTCCACAGGTAGCTGAAAGCCCACTCTCAGCTCCCCACGCTTCTGCTCACTCCATGTCCTTGTGCTGGTTTGTATGGTTCCGTGACCCTCTGAGGATGTGTGAGGTCAGTGAATGGGAAATTCCCTGTGTTTGGATTTGCAGAGTGGGTTTGGCACAGTGGTTCCGAACCAGATGTGAGTTTGCCCCTTGCCAGCCTCCACTTGGACATTTGGGAATCTCTGGAAATGTTTGGCTCTCACAGCGAAGGGGAGAATGCTCCCGGCAAGGAGTGGGCAGAAGCCAGGGCTGCTGCCGAACACCCAGCAGTGAACGGGAAAGAGTGACCGGGCCCAGTGTCAGTGGCAAAGTTGAGGAGCCCTGGACCACAGGAGGCCGGATGGCCCACACCTGCAGGTGCCCCAGACTGTGCGCGCCCCGGGACTCCCTCCTCTTCCAATGCCTTTGCCCCAGCAACCAGGAGAAGGCTCCCAGATAAGTACAGCTACGGCAAGTCGTAGTTATTCCTTTTAGAAAATAAGGAAAACATGCACATGATAAGACCTTCTACAAAATGGCTCAAAAGAGTACACAGCGGAGAAGAATCATCTCACACCTCCATGTATCCTGGTCTCCCAGTTCCTCTGCCCCACAGGTAAGCATCACTCACCTGTCTCTTGTGTTATGTTTATCTTTCCAGTCCCAGAGTTTCCCAGTGTCAGCCCTCATGGCATTTCAGACCAAATAGTTCTATGTCATGGGGGCAGTCTTGTGCATTGTAGGATATAAGCAGCACCCACTGGATGCCAAAATTATCTCCAGACGACGACAAATGTCCCTGGGGACCCTGGTTGAGGACCACCGTCCTGGAGATAGCTTCTGCATATTCTCACATATATGTATTCAAGAAAGCATGTCTTTCTCTTTTGGCGAGAGGGGAACATATTCGATGTTCCATGAATATTTGTTAAAAGAATGGATAGGGATTCCCTGGTGGCTCAGTGGTAAAGAATCTGCCTGCCAATGTAGGGGACACAGGTTCGATCCCTGATCCAGGAAGATCCCACATGCCGCGGAACAGCTAAGCCTGTGCACCACCATGACTGAAGCTCACGTGTCCTAAAGCCTGTGCTCCACAATGAGAAACCTGCACACTGCAACTAGGAAATAGCCTCTGCTCTCTGCAACAAGGGAAAAGCCTGTGAAGCAAGGAAACCCCAGCATAGTCAAAGATAAATTTTACAAAATTATTTAAGGAATGGATAACTGAGAATTGTTGTTCACTCGTTCAGTCATTTCCGACTCTTGGCGACCCCATGGACTGCAGCATGCCAGGCTTCCCTGTCCTTCACCATCTCCCGGAGCTTGCTCAAACTCATGTCCATTGAGTTGGTGATGCCATCCAACTGAAAATAAGTCAACTTAAATAATAAATCGAACCCTATCCTAAATGGCTGGTTACATGTATCCTAATACAAGCACAGGATATGAAACATTTTCTTCCTGATTTCCCCTTACCCATTTTGCTCTAAAGAGGACCATCTTGTGATGCTCCCCAAACTCTGTTTATCTCACTACTAAAGGCTGAGATTTGGGAGTTGAGTCCCCAGTGCCCTTGCAGCCTGTTCTCAGAAGCAGCTGGAACTGTCCTCCATAACGACTCACTCCCTGCACTTGAGGACCGCCTTCCCTGCCCCCAAATGACAGGCTGGGGAGGCATCAGGGAGGTGCCCCATCTACCTCAAGCGGCCCCTCCCATCTATCTGTCCTGCTCTGTCAACATCTGGCTTTCGTGACAAGCTGTGGCCTTGGTTCCGGAAAGAGTGCCCTTTCTAAGAAGGTGGGGGCATTGGTCCAGCTTGGGCAATCAGCCCAAAGTCCATTTTGTGTGATTCTGGGCAGCTGCCCAGTCTCTCTTCCTGGAGAGCAGTAGGTCCTGGGAAGGTCTCTGGATTTTCATGTTTCCTGGAGGGGAGTGGGTGGGGGTCTGGGAGCTGGCAGATGACTTGTGTCCACCACCACGGGGACCGGCTCAGGGGCGATACCCTGCCCAGGACCTGCTTGCCTATCACTCACTCTAGGCCCTGGGGAAGTAAAGTCAGCCTTCTCAGGGCTGGTAGGGGACGGGGGTAGGCTGGGCTTTATGATCCACCCCAGAAACAAGGCGGATCAAGGTCAAGAGCCATGGCTGTCAAGAGCCTTGGTGAGAGGTGTGGCTGGCATGTGTCAGCTGAGTTCAGCTGAGGCCAGGTCAAAGGGCCTTCTTTGTGGTGGTTTTAGGTTAATCAGACTTATGTGGTGGCTCAGAGCTACAAAGACACATGTTCCCACAGAGAGAAACCTTCAGAAGCTGCATGGGTCCGTTCAGCCGTGAGGTCCAACCCCAAGGATGAGGTCATTGCTGTGCTTTATGCCAGACTCTACTAGTCGAGTCACAGTGGCCACCAGGGTCAGGGTGGAGAGACTCAGGCCTCACCTCTCGGCAGGGGTGTGTCGAGGCCTCATTGTGGAAGAGCCTGTGGACGGGAGATGCTGCCATCTGCCACGGGTCTTCTACTGGGTCTTTCTTCTCTCTCCCCATGGCCACAGCCCCTGACCCACTTCCCTGGAGCCATGGCAACTGCCTTCCCAGAAGCCACTGACCTTGTACCTCTGTTCTCATCCTTTCCTCCCAGTGGGTTCCAGCCCCAGGGAACGGGTGAGAGCAGGATGCCCCATGAGTAGCCAGGAGCCCTCAGATGCTGAACTCCCCCGAGGATTCCCTTTTAGGCTTCTCTCAGCAGCTAGTTCAAGCCCAGGGCCGGGGCAGGTTCAAGGGACGGCTTGTGTTCTCCACCCAAGTCCCTCCTTTCCTCAGCTCCTTCTGTGTTGATGGCTAGGTGGAAGCGGGGCAGGACAGGGAACATTCCAGTGTGAGTGGGGTCTGAGTCTGGGCTTTTTGGCTGTCCCAGAACATCCTTCATCACCCTGGGACCTGTCCTCTTCTTCCCTCCTCCCTTCCTCATGATCATGTCTGTTCTCAGTGTCACCCCAGGTTCCTCCTTGAGGGGAACTTGGTACCACTTGCAGCCTCTCACTGACCTGGAATCCCTCATGCCTCTGAAATTGCTGTCATGTGGTCATCAGCGGCCCCTTATTACCAAAGTCTTTCGGTTCTTGTCTTGTTTGCTTGGCCTGTCTGCATCATTGAGCGTGGACCACCTTCTTCCAGGAACTTTTCTGCCCTGCCCGCCCCCCGCCCCATCTCCTCTTACCTCTCAGATGGACTCCTTTCCAGATGCTTCGTTGGTTCTCTCCTGTCGTTTAACCTTATGACTTATCTGTCCCCTGTGAGCACTAACTGCATAATCTATTTCCCGTTCCCTACTCATCTCATGAGCTCGGAATCTCACATTTCCAACTGCCTACTAGCTATCCCAACCTGGCTGCTCCCAGCTATCTCAGATTCATTCGACCAAAGCTAAACTCAGTGTCCACTTTCCATTGTGATCATCCCCTTCCCATGGAGAGGCTGGTGAGCATCACCACCCAACTCATCAAGAACCTCAGTGCATCACCAGTGCAGCCTTCTTCCGCTGCTGAATTTTAATCATAGGCAGTTTTAGCAAGTCTCTTGCCAGAATTTCTTGAACCCATTCATTCATCCATTCATTCTGTCTGGAGTGACAGACAAATATTTATTGAGCATGTGCTATACCCCAGGCACTGTTCATGTGGCTGGAGATACAGCAGTAAGCCAAATAGAATTCTTGCAATCTATGAGGGAGAGAAAGACAATGAGCAGATAGATAGGCAAACACAGAGCGGGACCAGTGGTAGTCAGGGCTGTGAGACAATAAGGCTGAATGAGGAGCTGGGAGAAGAGGCACGTGAGCATCTCCTGTCAGGTAGACAGGGAAGACTTACTGATTACTTACTTGAATAGAGGCCAAAAGTAAATCAGAATCAGCCACGTGGACACTAAACCATGGCAACTGCCTTCCCAAAGGACAGAGACTGTACCTCTGCTCTCATCCTTTCCTCCCAGCCCCTTTCAGGGCTTTTTGTTTCCCACTGAATCAAGGGTCCTCACAGCTGGACTTTGACCCTGTCTTCCAGCTAAGTCTTACTGTGGTCAGCAGAATTCTGGTGGCCTGGTGAACTCCACCCCCTGTTTTTACCCCTCTGTGTGATCCCCTCACCCAGGTGTAGGTGGGACTGGCTGTTTGACCATAGACTGTAGCTTCCCTGATTAGGTTATCTTATATAAGATTCCATCTCAGCCAATTTATGTGATGAGAAGGCTGCCAGGAGCCTGCAGTGGGCTCCAGTAGAAACCTGGGGCCTTGGTCCTGGAGTTGTGAGGCAGTGGATTCTGCCAGTCACCTGGATGAAGTGAGAGGCAGATTTGTCCCCTCGAAGCCTCAGGGACACCACAGCTCCCAGACACCTTCTGCAACTCATGGGCAGAAAATCCAGCAGAGCTGTGCTCACTCCTGACCCACGGAAACTGTGAGACAACTAGCGTGTGTTCCTTGTTACACAGCGATGGAAAACCAACACGCTCGCCCCTCAAGCCCTATGCAAGTCCTTTGGCTGCTCTTGCTTCCAGACAGGCTATTTTTTCTTGTCCTTCTCTGACCCTATATTTTCTCTCTGGTTAAATTTTGTCTGTCCTTCAAAATCCCATTCAAATATGCCCTCTTCCTTTCTGCACCCCAGTTTGTCCTGGCCCCTCCAGCCCCCCACCCCATAGCCCTTGGTCCTCTTCCCCACACTTGCCCTGTTGGTTGTCTGCATGCCCCGATACCCTCCCTCGCCCCTTCCCCATTGTCCATCTCAGGGTGTTACTCAGGGCCTGGCTTCCAACACATGGAGGGCTCCTCACTTAGGGGGGGTTGGGGGGTCCTGGATGGGGCTCTGACCATCGTGCATTCCCTCCCACTGCTTGGAGAAGGCTACTCTGGGGCCAGACCTCTCATCAGATTCTCAAAGAGGCCTGAGGTCCTGAGAAGATAAAGACTGATTGAGGCCGGACAGATGTCAAGACCCAACTCTTGAACTGAAGCCCCTGGGTTCTCACCCACTAAGGGATTTCTGTCTGAAGGCTAGGTGCTAATCACAGCTTTGCTGGAGGAATATGAGGCTTCTGGGGTGCTCTGCAGGACAGTGGCTATTCTGACACGTGTCAGAGCCCAGTCGTCTGCTCTGGGGTGGAGGTGGTTCAGCGGGAGGAAGGAGGAAGGGAGAGGGGTGTAGCAGGGGCCCAGGGAAGCCCCTTCAGTGGCGAGAGGAGGAAACAGAAGGGAGAGTCTTGGGGACCAAGCAGGCAGGGGAAAGGAAGCCGGCTCATTCTGCTCTGAAAGAGTGACTGCGTTTCTCCTTTTAACTGTGGCAGGTGCCTGATCACCGCTCCCGCTGCTGGCTCCCCTGGGCTCCTTGGCAGTGCCAGGGTATTTTTAGCCCTCCAGGAAGTGGAACAAAGCACCCGGCAGGCAGTGCCGTGCTCTTGGCTTTGGCTGAGGCCGTGCTCAGCAGCTTTCTAAGAAAGCACCAGGGGCCTTCTCCATTGCAGGGGACGTGGGGGATGTGTGTCCAGCTCCCTCACGTGCCTCCGAGGCTGTCTCCTTTAGAGGCTTGGAGGGGGACATCCTCGCCAGCTGGGGGCACTGAGAGCTGGGCTGGGATGTTAGGGGTGGGGGCAAGTAGTGGGCCTCTCTCCAGGAGGGATCAATCAATCAATTCAGCGGCTCAGTCATGTCTGACTCTGCGATCCCATGGACTGCAGCATGCCAGGCCTCCTTGTCCATCGCCAACTCCCAGAGTTTACTCAAACTCATGTCCATCGAGTTGGTGATGCCATCCAACCATCTCATCCTCTGTTGTCCTCTTCTCCTCCGGCCTTCAATCTTTCCCAGCACTAGGGTCTATTTCCAATGAGTCAGTTCTTTGCATCAGGTGGCCAAAGTATTGGAGCTTCAGTTGAATACATAGTATCAGATGCTTGGCGGCCCCCATGCCTCACTCTGGGGAAGACACTAACTTGTAGGGGAGCCACTGGGGTGAGGTGTGCAAGGCAGGAACTCTAGGTTGGGGGCTGGGAAGACGGGGGGGTGGGGGCTGCTCTGGGCTAGAAACACCTGTCCCTGCAGTGAGGGGGAGGCAGGAGAGAGCAGCCTGACCCCACACTCTGAGGATCCAGTGATGGACTCTCAAGGTCAGCCTTGAGCCTTGATCTGCCAAATATTTGCTTGGATCACTGACTCAGCTGACTTCTGGCCCTCACACCCCCTGGGCTTATAGCCAGGTCCTGAGCCAACCAGACACCCCACCTTTTGTTCCTGGAGGGGTTGGTGCTGTTTCCTAAAGAGGCCTTTCTAGGTAAGTGTGGCAGCCATATCCCATCATGGGGTTCCTGAACTGCAGACGAAGGTGGACAAGCTGGGGGGTCGCAGCCAGGAGTTTCCCTAGACGCTTTGTTTGAAGCAGCAACTTCAGTGAATTGGACTGAAGTGGTCAAGGTTCAGCATGGCTGCCCACGCAGAATCAACCAACACAAGGCCAGGTCACCTGGGGCCTTCTTCCCCCAACCCTGCAAGCCTGGGAAGGAGAGTGGCCTTGCCCCTCAACTCCCTCAGAGCGGGTGGAGGGAGGCTGAGATGGGCTTGGTCAGGGCCTAGAAAGGAGGGAAGAACCAATCTTTCTGTCTGCCTGCCTGCCTGTCTCTCTCTCTCTCACACACACACTCCCCTCCGAGGGTCCACTCTGTGGGTAGCCAGCATGCTAAGTTCTGCACCAGCATCAGCCCCTGAACCCCAGGGACCCTGCAGTTACTTTTGCTTCATTTTGCTGACATGGAAACAAAGATTCAGAGAGGTTGAGCAACTTGTCTAAGCACACACAGCTGGGTGTCAAATCCAGGGGGGTGTACGGACTGCTCACTGCAGCCATTTAGAGGAGGAGGGAGGGAAAAGGTCGTGCACTTGTTCACTGAGATTCTAGAACGGGGCAGGGGGTGGGCTGGTGGGGGGCAGGGCCATGTGCCTGCCTGGACCACTTACTTCCCAAGATTGAGATGGGATCAGTAAACTTCTGACCGTCACTGGAAGCCAAGCTCAGACTAAAGGATGCTCTGTGATCTCAGCCCTGCTCTCTGCTTTTGCCTGCACCCCTTACTCCTGTTGCAGCCTTGCCTCCTGTTATTCACCCTTCAAGGCCCAGAGAAAAAGCCAGCTCCTCCGGTCTCTTGACTTCTGTCTTGTACTGCACTCAGCCTGTTCTGATTAGAGTCTTATAATCGTTCACTGTCTATCTGTCCATCTTACTCATTGGGTTGGGAGAGAAAGTGTTTGTTACGGTAGTGTTTGTTTGGTCACCTGATATGAAGAGCAGACTCACTGGGAAAGACCCTGATGCTGGGAAAGATTGAAGGCAGGAGGAGAAGGGGATGACAGAGGATGAGATGGTTGGATGGCATCACCGACTCAATGGACACGAGTTTGAGCAAGCTCTGGGAGATAGTGAAGGACAGGGAAGCCTGGCGTGCTGCAGTCCATGGGGCTGCAAAGGGTCAGATACGACTGAGTGACTGATCAAGTGGAGTTCTGCTAACTCAGTTGCCTGATTTGTGGTGCTTGCTGATTCCCAGGGTGTAAATACTCCTGCCATGGTCAATTTCGAGCTGTGATGGTTCAACACCGGGCTCACAAAATTCCCGAGGATTTAACAGTTGCTGTTGTGCACCAGGACTCAGGGGCTCCAGTTCAACACTGCTAAGACTTACAGTTCACACTTAGTAGGTGCACACTGGGCTGATGCCACAGAATCCTTGCTTGGGTAGACTATTCTATTCAACATTTTTGTTCTTGCCAGGAGTCTCTAGTTTGTTCCTAGAAGACTTTAGAAAGGACATCTGGGGACATGGAGACAGTCCCTGTTTCCTCCCTGTGTTCATGCCCCTTTGGGATGTGACTTTTCAGCCTCCCCCATGAAGAGCTGGAGCCAGTTTCTCAATCCTCAAATCAGGCTTGGCCTTGTCACTTGACCCTAGCAGTGGAATACAGTCACAGTGACTATGACCTTGAGCTCTTCTGCTCCGGTCTTTTTAATTTCATTTTTAGTTGTTTACTCTGGGCTGTGCTGGGTCTTTGTTGCTCTGAAGGCTTTTCCCCAGTTGTAGTGAGCGGGGTCTACTTGCCGGTTGTGTTGCATGGGGCTTCTTACTGTGGTGGCTTCTCTTGTTACGGAGCATGGGCTCCAGATGCATGAACCTCAGTAGTTGCAGCGTCTGGGCTCTGGAGCACAGGCTCACCAGCTGTGGAGCATAGGCTTTGCGGGACCTTCCCAGATTAGGGAACGACCCCGTGTCTCCTGCATTGGTAGGCGGATTCCTTACCACTGAGCCCCCAGAGAAACGCCTGGCTCTTGTTTTGGGATCCTGCCAGCTACTAGATATAAAGCCCAGGCTTCCCTGTGAGGATGAACCCATACACTTTGGCTGAGCCATTGTATCGACACATCAGCCAGGCCAGGCAAACCCTGCCACAGGCCACAGGAGCGAGCCCAGCCCAAACTGCTAACTTGCAGAATCATGAGCTAAGTAAATGGCTGTTGTTTTAAAACACTGAGTTTGGGGGTGCTTTTTAAGCAGCCAAAATGCTCTGATGTAATATCATCCTTGCATTCATAAGTAGCCTCGTTTTCAAGTAGATTGCCCATCTCTGAGTGCGCTGAAAGAGCCTCCTGCTCCCTGCAGCTCATTAGCTGTGAACTCAGGTATTAGCACTGCTGCCCCCCAAGTACACAACTTCTAGCAGAACATTAACCCTCCTAGAAGGACCTGGAAGATGTGGCCCCCTGACCCTCCGATGAAATGGCTGAGGCCTGGACGAGAGGCCTGGTGGACGAAAGGCCTGGAGCCCAAGGCTTTGGACTCAATCTGAGCTCTCTTCTCATCTACCTGTGTCTCATGTAGTCACGAGACTGGGAGCTGCCCTCTTCCTAATCTTCCACTGAGAATTGAATTGCCTTTTTGGGGAAATGTCCCACCAGGAGTGGGAAAACGAAACAGATTCCTCTTTTCCACCCTGTCATATAATTTTGGGGGTAGGAGAAAAGATCCTGATATATTTGGATTGGGGAGGAGGGAAAGAGCTGTGCCTTAAACCATACTTAATAAATTCCTACTTTCAGTTCACAAGCAAAATCTTGCCTCTGATAAATCTTGAAAAATGCAACCCAACCCATTCTGTCCTCTAGGTTTAAACCACCGAAACTCAAGTGGTGAAGGGGCATCATTTCAGAGACGGAGAGAGGAAGCACGCATGAAATGGGTTTTGCAGCTGCACGTGTGGTATGGGGTTATCCTCCACCAGCTGTGTGACCTTGGACAAGTCACCCAACCCCTTTGGGGCCTGCAGGGCAAAGGAGACTGGAGAGTCTCATAGCCTCTTCCTGCTGGCTTAAAGGGAAAAGTCAGGGAGAGCCAGAGAGGCTTCTGAGAGCTGACCACTGGGGTTCGCACTGACCCTGTTCCGTCTACGCATGGTGTGCTCACCGTCATGACCTGGAGGCAGTGTAGCATCACACTCTGGGGCATGGCCCAGTTTATATTTGGCCTTGGGATGCTGTCAGAATATAAGCATCCAACATCACCACCCTGCCTGCCACCTCAGCTCAGCGCCGGGCACCCTGGACCTGATTGGATAGGTGGGGAAATAGTAGTGAGGGAGGGGTTCATTAGCAGCCACTCCATCACAGAGTAACATACTGTTTCTCATGGGCAAGCTGTGTGACCCTAGGCAGGTTACTCAACCTCTCTGATCCCTCATTATTTCCTCTAAAGTATAATGTCATGTGAAACTTTCATAAGGCTGCATCACGATAAATACTGAAGGAAAACAGAGGAGGTGCTGATGTCCGCTGTATTGCATAGAACATAGGCCAAAGTGAATGGTTCTCTATCTACCTAACAGAAAATTATGTTGACCCTAAGGTCTTGTTTGGCCTCAGCCAGTCACACCACACCTGCTCAGACTTCCTGGGAGGGTCCCATTTTTCAGTTTCAGGATTTTGACTTTGCTCAGTTATTTGTGGACACCTGGGACATACTTTAAAAATTTTTTGACGATAAAAAAATTTTCCCCCTGAATTTTATGGGGACATACTTGGTGCGTATTACGTGTTGTTAAAAGAACAGATGAAACTGTCCATCTAAAGCATGAAGCTTAGCGCCTAGACTCCTAAAGCCTTCACCAACAGCAACTGCTATTACCAATCCCCCCATCATCTTTCCCCCACCCTCTCCCCGCCCCCCATGTTGGCGGCGCTCCGCTAACCAGGAGTTAGATGCCCAGCTGTGGCCGGCAGGGCGGCTCAGGAGCCATTGTGCAGGGAGGTCAGGGTTGGGATCCAGACTACTACCTCCCCAGGCCCCGGGTCAAATGACCTGAAGTGCCCACAAGGTCATTCTCCCGTTCTCCCTCCTGATGGTGCGGGGTGACAGCGGCTTCTCTCTCCAGACTTACCCTCCACCGATGTGTGGACCGAGGAGCTTTGAAGATTCAGCAGAGGCAAACCCGCTGCCTCCGAAGGCAGCCCTTCTCCGCCCCACGGTACAGCTGGGCATCAGCTACAGCCATTGGGTCCATCCCCGCCCCCGCCCGCTCTCCTGCTCTGAGGTGCTGCCTGGCCCGACCCCATGGACTACATTTCCCAGGGTCCCTTGCACGCGGGCATCCAGGCTAGGT
Organism: Oreotragus oreotragus; assembly: GCA_006410675.1. Classification (NCBI taxonomy): domain Eukaryota; kingdom Metazoa; phylum Chordata; class Mammalia; order Artiodactyla; family Bovidae; genus Oreotragus; species Oreotragus oreotragus. The sequence continues at coordinate 124,482 of SJYX01013902.1, read as the reverse complement.
TCAGCCAATGGGAAGCCGGGAAGGGAGATAGGCACCGCCTCCCCCTCCAAGAGGGGAGAGAAATCCGGCGGGGTACCTCCAGCGCTCTCGCCTCTGAACCTTGTCTGCAGTTCTGCAGCCCGGGCGGGCGGTGTCTCCTCCTTAGTTTTAGCTACTGATCTTGCCTTGCTTCCTCTGTCCCTCCATCCTGAGGGAAGCAGCGGTTTTTGCCGCTTCTGTTAGGTTTTCATCTGCTCCTTCCTACATTAATTCCCTGTGGAATCACTTGGCCTGGACTCTTGTTCTTCTGTTGGGACTCTGGCTGCCGCCGCTGCCCCGGAAAGCAGCTTCCAGACAGAGGCCCTGGGCCACCCCACGGGCCTGGGGATGCTGTCCTCGAAGAAGGTGTGCCCTAGAAGAGCTGTTTTCATTGTGATTCAATCTTGTGAAAGTTTCACATGACATCATACTTTAGAGAAAGAAATGATCAGAGAGGTTGAGTAACCTGCCGAGGGTCACACAGCTTATGGGTCATCTGGCTGTACACATCCCCTTTGTCTCACCAACTCTTTACCCAACGCGGCCCAGAAGGATCAGTGTGGGGGCTCTCACCAGGGTTAAGGGCAGCACTAACTGGGCACCCTGAGTTACCTTGCCCCTGTGTGCCCTCTCCTTACTCCTTGGACCATCAAGGGTCTCCTTTTCCAAGGGATGCCAAGTCCAGGTCTTTTCAAGCTAATTTCTTGTCCTCACTTATCTTGCCATGTAATGGGCAAGGATTCATTGTGATTCAATCTTGTGAAAGTTTCACATGACATCATACTTTAGAGAAAGAAATGATCAGAGAGGTTGAGTAACCTGCCGAGGGTCACACAGCTTATGGGTCATCTGGCTGTACACATCCCCTTTGTCTCACCAACTCTTTACCCAACGCGGCCCAGAAGGATCAGTGTGGGGGCTCTCACCAGGGTTAAGGGCAGCACTAACTGGGCACCCTGAGTTACCTTGCCCCTGTGTGCCCTCTCCTTACTCCTTGGACCATCAAGGGTCTCCTTTTCCAAGGGATGCCAAGTCCAGGTCTTTTCAAGCTAATTTCTTGTCCTCACTTATCTTGCCATGTAATGGGCAAGGTCTTTCTCTAAAGAAATGAAAACCCTAGGACTTCTCTGGTGTTCCAGTGGCTAAGACTGTGCTCCCAAGGCAGGGGCCCCGGATTTGATCCCTGGCTGGGGAAGTAGATCTCACATGCTGCAACTGAGAGTTTGCATGCCACAACTAAGACCTGAGGCAGCCAAATGAATAAAAATGAATACATTAAAAAATAAATAAATAAGCAAAAGCTCTAAATTCGGTCTCTGCTGGGCATCCTCTTCGGAAAGTTACCTCTCTACAGAAGGGAATCTTAGCCCACCCTGAGCAGGCCCCCTGCCTTGGTACTCAGAAGCCTGTGAGACCCTGTCCCACACCTGCAGACCAGTCTGCCACCCGCTTCCTGTTCTAGACCTCCTGGAGCCCCTCAGCTTCCAGCGGGCCCCTCCCATCCCAGGCCCTTTGCTGCTCCATTGTCTTCCAGGAAACATATGGGCAGATGTTTTTGGCAAGCCACAGGGGGCTGTGGTTAACCTGAAGGGGCCCAGAGAGGGTAAATGTAGCACTTGGTGAGGTGTGTTCTCTCCCTGAGCCACCTGGGCACTCTGGTGAGTGAGCGGCATGTATATTTATAGTGGCACTGAGAGTGGTGGATGTAGTTTAGCCTCTGAATTAAATTCCTCTCCCCCTGCTTGTAAAGGTCAGGAGCTAAACCTGCAGCTTGAACTACAAGACCCTGATGCAGCAGGTAAGGGATGTGCCGAGGTGTGCTGAGAGCCCCCTTCATTACAGAGGAGGAAATTGAGCCCACAATTGGACACGACTGAAGCGACTTAGCAGCAGCAGGGACAGGGGATTGGTCTGAGTATTCTTACAGCAAGGGCCTTTCTTTCTTTCTTCTTCTTTTTTTCATATCCTTTTCCATTATGGTTTATCCCAGGATATTGAATATAGTTCCCTGTGCTCTACAGTAGGACCTTGTTGCTTATCCATCCTACATATAATAGTTTGCATCTACTAATCCCCAGGCTCCTACTCCATCCCTCCCCTTCCTGTCTTCCCCCTTGGCAACCACAGGTCTGTTCTCTATGTTTGTGAATCTGTTTCTGTTGCTTAGATAAGTTTGTGTGTGTCATATTTTAGATTCCACAGATCAGTGACTTCATATGGTAACTGTCTTCTCTGTCTGACTTACTTCACTTAGTGCGATCATCTCTAGGTCCATCCATGATCCTGCAAGGGGCATTATTTCATTCTTTTTTATGGCTGAGTAATATTCCATTATATATGTGTATATATATGTGTGTGTGTGTGTGTGTATGATGGCTTCTTTACCCATTCATCTGTCAATGTACATTTCAGTTTTGGCTATTCTGAATAGTACTGCTATGAACATTAGGGTGCATGTATTTTTTTTATTTAGAGTTTTCTCTGGATATATGCCCAGTAATGGCACCCCACCCCAGTACTCTTGCCTGGAAAATCCAATGGACGGAGGAGCCTGGTGGGCTGCAGTCCATGGGGTCGCTAACAGTCGGACAGACTGAGCGACTTCACTTTCACTTTTCTCTTTCATGCATTGGAGAAGGAAATGGCAACCCACTCCAGTATTCTTGCCTGGAGAATCCCAGGGACGGGGGAGCCTGGTGGGCTGCCGTCTATGGGGTCACACAGAGTCGGACACGACTGAAGTGACTTAGCAGCAGCAGCAGCAGTGGGATTACTGGATCATGTGGTAATTCTGCTTCTTATTTTATAAGGAATCTCCATACTGTTCTCCCTAGTGGCTGCATCAATTTACATTCCCACATTTATATTTCCACAGTGTATAAAAGGGTTCCCTTTTCTCCACACCCTCTCCAGCACTTACTGTTTTTAGACATCATTTTAATGATGACCATTCTGACAGGTGTTAGGTGATACCTCATTGTGGTTTTGATTTGCATTTCTGTAATAATAATTTTGATGTTGAACATCTTTTCATGTGCCTATTGGCCGTCTGTATGTCTTCTTTGGAGAAATTTCTATTTAGGTCTTTTGCCATTTTTTGATGGGTTGTTTGCTTTTTGTTATTGAGTTGTATGAGTTGTTTGTATATTTTGGAAAGTAAGCCCTTGTTGGTCGACTCATTTGCAAATATTTTCTCCCAGTCTTGTCTCTTGTTTTGTTTATGGTTTCCTTTGCTGTGCAAAAGCTTGTAAGTTTGATTAGGTCCCACTTGTTTATTTTTGCTTTTATTTCTGTTGCCTTGGGAAACCGACCTAAGAAAACATCCATATAATTTATGTCAGAGAATGTTTTACTTATGTTCTCTGCTAGGTGTTTTATGATGTCTTGTCTTATATTTAAGTCTTTAAGCCATTCTGAGTTTATTTTTCTGCATGGTGTGAGGGTGTGTTCCAGCTTCACTGATTTGGATGCGACTCTTCAGCTTTCCCAGCATCCCTCGCTTCATAAAGAGACTCCAGGAGCCTTCTTGGGTGCCCAGCTGGGTCTGGCCTCACAACTTCCTCTGGGGACACATGGACTCTGCCAATTCTGCAGCTGCTCCTGAGACTTCGGGGTGGCCCAGCAGGGTGTGGGTCCTCAGGGAGCTCCCAGGCTGCCTGATGGGCGCTGCTGGACTGCTGGGTGCTCAGGGGGACTGCCTGGGTCTCCACTTGCATCACAGGGGGAAGTGCTCTCTGGGGCCCACCTGTGAGACGGCACCTGTTTGGCTTGTGTTCTGGGGCTGAAAGGTGAAGCCTTCTTTGTTCCTGGAAGGTGATACTGGGATCTACTCCAAGGAGGCCAGACACTCCCTGGGAGATGCTGTGACAAGGAACATTTTGCCAAGTCTCATTTGAAAAGAAGCAGAATGAGCCTGTGTGTATGCGATGTTTGTGTGTGTGTGTGTACATGGGTGTGATGTGTGCATGTGCACAACAGACTTCTGTTTGGCATGTGTAAATGTACGTGTGTGATTGTTTGCACATTTGTGGATATGTGTGTGTGGGAATGTGTGTTTATATGTGTGTTTCATGTGTACATGTAAGCAAATATGTGTGCTGGGCTTGCTTATGAGAGCACACGAGTGTGTGTGTGTGTGTGTGTACATTTGTGTCTGTCATATGTGTGTGTGTTGTGCATAAGAGAGCTGGGTGTGTATGTGTGAATGGAAGCTCTTACCATTGCATGTTTTCACCTCCTGGTTGTGTTCCCTTCCGGGGAGGAGGCTGCAGGCTGGTGATGAGCCACCTGTGTGGACCAGTCTTCCCTCGTGTCATCATCTTTGGCCTCAACTTTTCTTCTGCTAAAGGCTTCATCTGGAGACTTCTGCCTTTTCAGTGATGCCTGGAGATGAGCTGTCCTTCCTGCTAATGAAGATGTGCATGTTCCTCTGGGAAGATTTGGAAAATACAGAAGACCTCAAAGGAAAAAGAATCGCCCTTAGTCCCAACACTCAGAGTCCAGGCTGCAGTTTCATGTCACGTGCCTCTCTGGGTTACAGCTGGGACTTGGCAGGACAGCACAGGAGAGACACACGGGCGTTGTTGTCTCCCAGGGGCCCTTGATCCCTTACCCCCACTGCTGTCAGGTCTTTGGAACCTGAAGGCTCCTAAGCTGTCTTCCTCTGTTGTTGAATTCTTAATGGCTCACAAAGTCCCTGAGCTGACTGGTTTGGCCAGAGCTATGAAGACAGACACACTGACCTTCATCATGGTTGGGCCAGTCACTAAACCTCTCCAAGTCTCAGTTTCCTCATCTCTAAAGTGGGGCAAAAATAACTACCTTGGAGGGTAGTTGCCAGAAATCCCCATCCCACTCAAACCTGTGGTTCTGTGGCTACATCTCCACTGTGGTTCCAGCACCTGCCAGGTGGCCTGAGCCATGGGCTCTGGTAACCCTAGCTTCTCCCTTCCTGTCCTGGCCCTAGTGATGGCAGCTGTGACTTACTGTTGTCACTAAACTGTCTGGTCACCTCGCCATCCCATTTGGCTCCTCAGGAAGTCCAAGCTGCAAAACAAATTCCCTGTGTTAAATTCCCTTGCTTGAAAGACCTCATGTGATTTCCCTTGGTTGAAAGACATGATGTGCAGGGTGGTATCTGGAGCTTATAGGACACTCACCAGGTGGTACTCAGGTCCATGGCTGTGGCCCCTGTTGGGCTGGTGACATCTTCACCAGCTAACTTGTCCTCCAAATGAAGAGGTTAGGAGCCCTCCCTTCTCCCCTCTCTTGATCTAACCCCTAACTAGACATGTTTAGCTTTCTCAATAGATGGTTCAGGGACTTCCCTGGTGGTCCAGTGGTTAAGACTGCTTCCACTGTAGGAGTCATGGATTCAATCCCTGGCTGGGAATTAAGATCCTACATGCTACAAGCCAAAAAAAAAAAAAAAAAAAAATAACCCTAGCTTCTCCCTTCCTGTCCTGGCCCTAGTGATGGCAGCTGTGACTTACTGTTGTCACTAAACTGTCTGGTCACCTCGCCATCCCATTTGGCTCCTCAGGAAGTCCAAGCTGCAAAACAAATTCCCTGTGTTAAATTCCCTTGCTTGAAAGACCTCATGTGATTTCCCTTGGTTGAAAGACATGATGTGCAGGGTGGTATCTGGAGCTTATAGGACACTCACCAGGTGGTACTCAGGTCCATGGCTGTGGCCCCTGTTGGGCTGGTGACATCTTCACCAGCTAACTTGTCCTCCAAATGAAGAGGTTAGGAGCCCTCCCTTCTCCCCTCTCTTGATCTAACCCCTAACTAGACATGTTTAGCTTTCTCAATAGATGGTTCAGGGACTTCCCTGGTGGTCCAGTGGTTAAGACTGCTTCCACTGTAGGAGTCATGGATTCAATCCCTGGCTGGGAATTAAGATCCTACATGCTACAAGCCAAAAAAAAAAAAAAAAAAGAAGAAGGAGAAAGATGGCCCAGTGGTACTGGAATCAGCTCTGGAGTAAGGGAGCCCTGGGTTTGAATCTCAGATTCACCATTACTAGCTGGGTGACCCTTGAACAGATCATTTCAACTCAGCTGCATTACCTGAAACCAGGGGGTAAGAACAGTGATTCACAGAGAAGGCATCAGCAAAGTGCTTGATGGAGAGGAAGCTGCCATGTTTGTTAACTGTTATCCTTAATATTATCATTACAGCCCCTTCTTTCAAGAACTTGGGATCTTTTCACTTGGATTTTGGCCAATGGACATAAAAATGACTCACCTGTGAAGAGCTCAAAGGTGGCTGGAAAAGGGTAAGCAGATTTGCACAAGGGCCAAGAATCATTGTGGGAAGAAAAAGATAAAAGACCCAGAACCTTCCCTTTGGATGTCAGCCTCAGAGCACCTTGAGTGGGTTGATGTGGTCCCTGAAAGGACGGGGACCTCGCTGTGATGGAAGCTGTGCCTGGTGGGGTCCAGACGGTCACAGAGGGAGGGCCAGCTTGGCACATGTGCAGTCGAGGGAAGATGCTCACGAGGGAAGAGCTGCAACCCTTCACTCATCTGTGTCTTCTCCAGACACTTAGAAGCCCATCTTGGAATCCGCCCTGCCCCTTCTCTCCTCCTCCTTGGCCCACATATTTGCTTCCACCTGAAACACCTTTTCATTTCTTGTTATCCAGCAAACCTCATATCCTCCATGATCTAGCTGAGCGGCCACCTATGGTAGCTTTGGTGACATCCCCAGACAGAATGATACGCCCCATCCTCTGTGCTAAGAGTGTGCTTCTGTTCTTGTCCTCCTGGAAGCCTCTGCGCCCTTTGTTAGGGTGCTTAGCCCATTGGTCTCTGGGCCAGCATCCTACATTGTACATTCTTCTGTTACAGCACCTGCTCGTGTCCTAAGTCAATTCAGTCATGTCTGACTCTTTTCGACCCTGTGGATGGTGGCCCGCCAGGCTCCTCTGTCCATGGGATTTCCCAGGCGAGAACACTGAAGTGGGTTGCCCTCTCCTCCTCCAGAGGATCTTCCTGACGCAGGGACTGAAACCATTTCTTGTACGTCTGCTGCATGGGCAGGCAGGCTCTTTACCACTAGCCCACCTGGGAAGCCCCCAGCACCTACTGCACTCCTATAGTAACAGTAACAGTAATAATGACAATCCGTAACTGTTGGCAGCTTCACCTACATGTCAGGCTCTGTGCCAAGGGCCTCACAGGCAGAACCCCACTGGACCCTCCCCAGGTCCCTCTGAGGTCCGCATCTCAGCTGGATAGAGACCCGTGTTCAAACCTGGCTACCTGCTTCTGGAGATTGAACTCTTATTAAAGGCCTGTTGTTGCCCTTGTGACCCCGGCCCCTGAGCCCTCACTCCCCGGAAAGAGCCAAAGAACCGAGTTTATCTCTACCTTTGTGTACCCAGAGGCTGGGCAGGGTGCCCATCACCCATCGGGCACCTAAGGAGTTCCAAGAGACATAAAGTCACATTGCACTGTGCTGATGTACCAACATTTATTAAACCGTGTCCCCTACCACGGGCGACGGCTTCCGTACACGTCTCTCCTGGGTCTGAATTCTTTTCTTTGGGTCGGATCCCGGGATCCCGGGGAATGGAAGTCTGGGCCGAAGTCGTGGCGCTGCCTCGCGCCGCCACGTCATCCTCCACGAAAGGGCCGCAGGCAGCGCGGGGCCAGCGAAGGGCC
>SJYX01013902.1:73190-116230 GCA_006410675.1 Oreotragus oreotragus | reverse complement strand
TGGGGGCGGGGGGCGGGGAAGGGGTGGCCCTGAGTATCGAGTGTCGAGTATCGGGGCGGGGTGAATAAGCCTTCAGTCTCCCTCCCGTCGCTGCTGGGCTGGGGCAGCTACCGGATGTCTTCCGACCTTTGGTCCACGTCCTCGGATGGCAGAGAGAGAGGCAGTTTCTACCCTGGCCTGTAGGGCGGGGTGGGGTGGGGTGGAGTTGGAGTAGGGAGGGCTGGCCAGGGGATGTGGGGCCCCTCACCCAGCACCCCTAGCTGGACCCCCTCCTCCCTTCTTTCCGCCCTTTTCCATCTACTTCCACATCTTCTTCTGGCATTTCCGCTCTACCTGCAGATAGAAGGCCAGAGACAACCTGCCTGGTCAGGGATGCCGGGTGAAACCAGATGGCCTGTAGGGCGGGGTGGGGTGGGGTGGAGTTGGAGTAGGGAGGGCTGGCCAGGGGATGTGGGGCCCCTCACCCAGCACCCCTAGCTGGACCCCCTCCTCCCTTCTTTCCGCCCTTTTCCATCTACTTCCACATCTTCTTCTGGCATTTCCGCTCTACCTGCAGATAGAAGGCCAGAGACAACCTGCCTGGTCAGGGATGCCGGGTGAAACCAGAGGCCTCTGCCTAAGCGGGGACACCGGTAACTCACAACCGGGTAAGGGAGTCCTAACCAGCTGCCCATCAGAACGAGATGCAGTTTCCCCCTCAGTTTCTCCCATCAGGAAGCTTCCATAAGCCTCTTATCCTTATCCCTCAGAGGGCAGACAGAATGAAAACCACAATCACAGAAAACTAACCAAACTGATCACATGGACCATAGCCTTATCCAACTCAGTGAAGCTATGAGCCATTCTGTGTAGGGCCACCCAAGACGGACGGGTCATGGTGGAGAGTTCTGACAAAACGTGATCCACGGGAGAAGGGAAGGGCAAACCACTTCAGTATTCTTGCTTTGAGAACCCCATGAACAGTATGAAAAGGCAAAAATATATGACACTGAAAGATGAACTCCCCAGATTGGTAGGTACCCGTATGCTACTGGAGATCAGTGGAGAAATAACTCCAGAAAGAGTGAAGAGACAGAGCCAAAGCAAAAACAACACCCAGCTGTGGATGTGACCTGTGATAGAAGTAAAGTCTGATGCGGTAAAGAACAATATTGCATAGGAACCTGAAATGTTAGGTCCACGAATCAAGGTAAATTGGAAATGGTCAAACAGGAGATGGCAAGAGTGAACATCGACATTTTAGGAATCGTGAAATAAAATGGACTGGAATGGGTGAATTTAACTCAGAGGACCGTTATATCTACTACTGTGGGCAAGAATCCATGAGAAGAAATGGAGTAGCCCTCATAGTCAATAAAAGAGTCCAAAATGCAGTACTTGGATGCAGCTTCAAAAATGACAGAACGATCTCTGTTTGTTTCCAAGGCAAACCATTCAATATCATGGTAATCCAAGTCTATTCCCTGACCTGTAATGCTGAAGAAGCTGAAGTTGAACAGTTCTGTGAAGACCTACGAGACCTTCTAGAACTAATGCCCCAAAAAGATGTCCTTTTCATTATAGGGGACTGGAATGCAGAAGTAGGAAGTCAAGAGATACATGGAGTAACAGGCAAATTTGGCTTTGGAGTACAAAAATGAAGCAGGGCAAAGGCCAACAGTTTTGCTAAGAGAATGCACTGGTCATAGCAAACACCCTCTTCCAAAAACACAGGAAAAGACTCTACACATGGACATCACCAGATGGTCAATATCGAAATCAGATTGATTTGCAGATGAAGATGGAGAAGCACTATACAGTCAGCAAAAGCAATACTGGGAGTGGACTGTGGCTCAGATCACGAACTCCTTATTGCCAAATTCAGACTTAAGTTGAAGCAAGTAGGGAAAACCACTAGACCATTCAGGTATGACCTAAATCAAATGCCTTAATGATTAAACAGTAGAAATGAGAAATAGATTCCAGGGATTAGATCTAATAGACAGAGTGCCTGAAGAACTATGGACAGAGGTTCATGACATTTTACTGGAGGCAGTGATCAAGACCATCCCCAAGAAAAAGAAATGCAAAAAGGCAAAATGGTTTTCTGAGGAGGCCTTACATATAGCTGAGAAAAGAAGAGACACGAAAAGCAAAGGAGAAAAGGAAAGATATAAGCATCTGAATGCAGAGTTCCAAAGAATGGCAAGGAGAGATAAGAAAACCTTCCTCAGCAATTGATGCAAAGAAATAGAGGAAAACAATAGAATGGGAAAGACTAGAGATCTCTTCAAGAAAATTATGCCAAGGGAATATTTCATACAAAGACTGGCACAATAAAGGACAGAAATAGTATGGACATAACAGAAGCAGAGGATATTAAGAAAAGGTGGCAAGAATACACAAAAGAACTATACAAAAATGATCTTCATGACCCAGATAACCATGATGGTGTGATCAGCTCACCTAGAGCCAGACATTCCGGAGTGTGAAGTCAAGTGGGCCTTAGGAAACATCACTACAAACAAAGCTAGTGGAGGTGATGGAATTCCAGTTNACAGAGGATGAGATGGTTGAATGGCATCACCGACTTGATGGACATGAGTTTGAGCAAACTCCAGGAGCTGGGAATGCACAGTGAGGCCTGGTATGCTGCAGCTCATGGGGTCGCAAAGAGTTGGACCTGACTGAGCGACTGAACTGACAGAACTGAACGAGTGGCAATGGCAACCCACTCCAGTATTCTTGCCTGGAGAATCCCACGGACAGAGGAGCATGGCTAGGGCCCATGGAGTTGCAAAGAGTCAGACACAACCAAGCACAGACAATCAGTTGAGACCCATCTACTCGCCTGTAGGTTTTAGGGTTGCCAGATAAAATCAGGATGCCTAGTTAAGTTTGAATTTCAGATAGGCAATGCATACAACTTTTAATATTTGCCCCAAGCAATATTTAATATAAGTATGCCCCCTATGGCATAGGATACACTTCTACACTAAAAGAATTAGTCAGTGTTCATCTGCAATTCAAATTGAACTAGGCATCCAGGTTTTGATTGAACGAGGCTTTTTTCATTTGCTGAATCTGGCAACCCTTTCCCTGAATTTGAAACTCTCAGAATTCTGCCCCCTCCCTTACCTCAACCAGCCTCTTTTTTTTCATTTTCTCAGTGGAGGTTCGGCCTCTCCCAGACTCTTTTTAATTTTCCTCCTCCCCTGGTTTTTATTTACTTTCGCAAAATCACACTGTGTATCGATTTCAAAGTCTTTGATGTTATACCGGAGACTCGATTGAGGGTGCCTGAGCTTTAGGAAGGTTTCCTCAGGACACCGGGAGGGAATTAAACCTCGGAAAATATGCTTGACGTTTTTTCTTTCCTCCTGAAAAGAACGTCTGTGGGTCGGGCTCCGTTCTGGTCACGGGAGCGCAAACAGTGGAGTGAAGGCCAAAACCCCTGCTTCTCAAGCCTCCACCGGCTACGGTCCCAGCCCGTGAGTGATTTATCTCCAGCTGCAATGGCAGCTTTCCCAGGGTTTCCATCCTCAGCTGAACTTATTCAGGGAGGCCCTGAGCCTGCAGGCTCCAGGGAATCCGAGAAGTCAGCGAGACTGGGGCTTCCCAAGCCGTACTGTGCACATGGATTCCCTGGGGAGCTTTCTCCAGCCCTAGCGCTGGGGCTCGTGAACCCAGGATCTCTGGACGTGGACCCAGGCATTGTGAGTTTGAAAAAAATCTCCTCCGAGGATTCTAGTGGAAGGCCCCAGGAGCCGGAGCCCTACTGCTCTGGCTGGTAGGAGTTGATGGGTAAATGCCCCAGGTCCCTTCCCCTTGGTTGGGGTAACTCTGAGGCCCTTGCCTCTCTCTGGTGGTCACCTCTGTCCTGGGTATCCCAGCTGCCCTCAGCACTAACTGGCTTCCATCACTTCCTAGGTGCTTTTGGTTGCAACCAACAGACACCAGGTTTGGTCTCTGTCCTCTTTTCTCTTCCATTTTCTCATCCAACCTCTTCTGTGCATGAGTGCCCGCTCAGTCATGTCTGAATGTTTGTGATCCCATGGACTGTAGCCCACGAAGCTCCTCTGTCCATGGGATTTTTCCCAAGTGAAAATACTGGTGTGGGTTGCCATTCCCTTCTCCAGGGAATCTTCCTGACCGAGGAATCAAACCTGTGTCTCCTGCGTCTCCTGCATTGGCAGGTGGGTTCTTTACCGCTGAGCCACAGGGGAAGCCGTAGAGTCCACCACAACCATCCAGTCTGGCTGCTAACCCTAACCCCTGTTCTGACCGACTTCCCTCATTTTCCAAGCCTCCATATCAAGGTTGCGTCTGTCTTCTAGAATTTCNGCTGAGCCACCGGGGAAGCCGTAGAGTCCACCACAACCATCCAGTCTGGCTGCTAACCCTAACCCCTGTTCTGACCGACTTCCCTCATTTTCCAAGCCTCCATATCAAGGTTGCGTCTGTCTTCTAGAATTTCCATCTTCAGGATAACTGAGTTACTTCTGCTCCACTCCCCAGAGCATACCCTGGGAATTTTTTTTGTTTTGTTTTCTAAATGACTTCCAGGTGGGTTATTTGTACCAGCCACTATGCAACGGGGCTGGGGCTTACTGAAATTGGCTTTTACCAGTCAAGTCCCACCTCTGGGCCTAGGGTGGGGTCAGACGTACAGTCTGCATGGCTGCCAGGTGGTGGGGGATGGACCTGGGGAGGGGGAGCTTTGGGAGAAAGCACAAGGTAAAAAAGGATGACTTGCCGAGGAAGGGGTGGGGTGGGATGGGAGAGTGGAGGGGCTGTGGGAGCCCTGAGCATCCTAAGCTCATTCTCAGAAGAAGCAGTGTCCTCTGACAGGTCTGAGGCTCTCTAACTGTGGTTTCAGCTCCTGGCAAACTTCTTTTTTCCACTGTGGGCGGAGTTGTCTGTTAGCCTGGCTGTGTCTACGGGAGGGCCCTCCAGAACAGATCCTGGGACAAGGGCTCGTGCGCCTGTGGTTTATTAAGGAAGTTCTCCCAGGAGAAGCTTCGAAGGGAGTGGAAAAAGCAGGTCAGGACAGAGGGAAGGCCACGGCGGGAGCAATTTCAGGCAGAGCCCCGCAGAGGGTGCGTTAGCCTTGGGACCTCTGGAGCGTGAGGGGTGCTCAGGGTTATCCTGACTCGAGGCAAGAGGGCCAAACGCCCATGCCGCTCTTAGTCCTTCACCAGACGGTGGACGGGCGGGGTGTGGAAGGAGACCGTGAAGCTCCAGTACTCCGGGCTCACCGTCTCCAGGCAAGGAAACTGTGGCAGGCAGGTAGCCTTTCAAGGATGGCCCGATCAGCCGAGTCCACTCATCAGCTTTCACCCATAAAGAAGGGTCTCCGCCTCTGACCTGTCAGCCCAGCTCTCACGGTAATTTTACTCAGCCCTCAGGGAGCTGGTCCTGCCAGTGCCTTAAGGCCTCTGCACTCGTTGTCAGTCGTTCAGTCGCGTCTGACTCTTTGTGACCCCCTGGACTGTAACCCACCGGGCTCCTCTGCCCACGGAGTTCTCTAGGCAAGGATACCGGAGTCCATTCCCTTCTCCAGGGGATCTTTACGACCCAGGGATTGAACCTGGGTTTCCTGCATTGCAGGCAAATTCTTTACCGTCTGAGCCAACAGGGAAGTTAGTTGCCAACATTTAAATCTCAGGTGATCTGTGCGTAAGAATCCAGGTCTCTAGGTCAGATTTATTATCGGAGAGCCACGATCCACGTGGCCATAATTGGTGGAGGCCACTGTGTCTTCCTGTGCCGATCAATATTAGTGGAGGGTCCTGATGCCACAGCCTACTGTTCCCTATCATGTTCCAAACACATGCACTATAATTTTTCTTCATAGGAGAGTCAAGAGGAAAGATGCTGGACTCACACCTATCAAGTGGAGAGAAACATACAGCCGAGGACGGTTAACGTGAACATGAGATGTGTTTGCGTCTGAAGACTGCAGCCCAAGACGCCCATAGGAAGCCTCCATCCTGGTGCCCGCTGGGCTGTGAGTTTGCCCCTCCGGCTCTGAGCTCGGCGCCCCCACCAGACACTTCCTTTTCCACCAGGATCCAGCTGCTCGCCAGTCCCTCCCCCACCCCACTTTGTTAGAAGCAGCTGTTTTTCCCCTTCCAGCCCTCCAAGTGCTGATTTCATTTCTTTCCCAACAGAAGTTTGGAGCCAGGAGGGAAATGGTTTGGCAGGAAGTCAACCAGCCACGGGAGGAAGACGACAGAGTGGAGAGAGCAGACGTCTCACAGAGGGCCTGGGCCGACGCGGTCTGAGTGGGCAGACTGGAACCGGGCTCCAAAGACCCCCGGAAGTCCCTGCGAGTCCCTGGAGTCCGGGTGGGTCGGTGGCCTCCGTGGACTTTACTTGCTCTCCTCTGAGTTGCTCTTAGCAACTTTAGCTGGGGTGGATTCCAGAAAATTCTTTTTCCCAGCAGTTTTTCTCTCTGGTGTCGCTGGAGAGAGGTAAAGGCAAGCTCTGGGGAGGAAGGGAACCACGGGGGCCTGGGGCTGGCAGGGGACGTTTGAACATGTGTGTTGAGTGTTGACAGTGCCAGGGCAGGAGACTTGAGGGGTGATGAGAGGTACCGGAGGACCAAAGGCTGGAGAGCTGTAATGTGTGTAGGCCATCGAGACTCAGCACCCGTGGCCCCTGGGACAGGTGGCCCAGGCCTGAAGGAGTCTAGTCCCACATTCCCCAAGGTCTCACGTTGTCCCTCCACCCTCACCCCAGCCACAGTTGCTCCGGCTCTTCTCCCCTAAATCGCCCTCTCTTCCCAACCCAGCTAAACCAGCGTCTTTTGAGTTCTGGAAAAATTCCTCTCCCCTTAACTATGCCATAAAAAGGCTGAAAGTTTCCAAAAGGAACACTTAACTGAGACATAGAGGGGAAAACCTGGGCACAGAAAAACGGCTGATGTTACAGAGTGCAGACCCAAGTCCAGCTCAACCGCATGTCTGGTGGGGGATCGCCTGGTGGTGCAGGAGCCGACTGTTCCTGGAATTCCTTGACTCAGTCCAGCCTGTGTGGTGGCCGCGAACACAGGCCAACTTCCGGCGGAAATGTGGCTGGTGGAGTTAGGGGGCTGCTTTCAGCCTTGTGGGACCTTCAAGTTGCTCAGAGGCTGATGGGCCCAGGTCTTTGTCTGAGAAGGAGCTCTCTGCACCTCCACCCCAACCTGGGCTGACCCAGGCCCCTCTCAGCAGCCCTCCCCAACCCAGCCACCTCCTTGAGTCTTGTCCTGGCCCTGCCTCCTTCATTCTTCTCTTGGAGGTGACTGGCTCCTGGCTTAGGAGAGCCCACTAACCCTCTCCCCACACTACCAATCTCTCTCTGCCTGGCCAGTTTGCCAGAAGTATGTTCCCTGGGTTTGGGGCTGGCTCCAGCCTGGAGCAGTGGGGTACACTGTACCCTCCAATGGGTCTCTCCATTTTCAAGCCTGCATCACCTTTGGGGTCCCCTAAGAGTCTGGTTTCTGTCTTGAGGGGTTGAACTTGTCCATGAGAAAGATGTGGCTGATCTACCCAAGTGTAAAGAGTGTTATTTTTCAAAATAGGTAAAACATCTACATGTTAGTATAATCACACATGAAACATAAGTGGCTTCATCCCTCTATTCCTTCTTCTCTAGAGAGAACTACTACCTGTGTGTCTTCCAGAGGTAGTCCCTGCAAGCATATATATGTGTATATTTTGTGCAAGGTATGTACAAATGTATAATATAGATTATATACATTTGTATGTACATATAAATATATTATATGCAGGACACACACGTGCATACACACACACACACACACAGAGTCAGCCCTTCCTATCTGTAGGTTCCACACTATGGGTTCAATAAATTGTGCATCAAAAATATTCCCCCAAAGGAGGAAAGAGAGGGTAGAATATATGGAGAGTGTAACATGGAAACATACATTACCGTATGTAAAACAGAGAGCCATTGGGAATTTGCTGTGTGGCTCAGGGAACTCAGATGGGGATTCTGTAACAACCTAGAGGGATGGGATGGGGAGGGAGGTGGGAGGGAGCAAAAGGGAGGGGACATAGGTATACCTATGGCTGATTCATGTTGATATTTGGCAGAAACCAACAATACTGTAAAGCAATCATCTTTCAGTTTTCAAAAAGGGTTCCCTGATAGCTCAGTTGGTAAAGAATTGGCCAGCAATGCAGGAGATCCTGGTTCGATTCCTGAGTTGGGAAGATCCGCTGAAGACGGGGATAGTCTACCCACTCTAGTATTCTTGGGCTTCCCTGGTGGCTCAGCTGGTAAAGAATCCACCTGCCACGCAGGAGACCTGGGTTCAATTCCCTGGGTTGGGAAGATCCCCCGGAGAAGGGAACAGGTACGCACTCCAGTATTCTGGCCTGGAGAATTCCAAGAACTGTATAGTCCATGGGGTCCTAAAGAGCTAGATACGACTGAGGGACTTTCACTTTCACTTTTCAATTAAAAATAAATAAATTTAAAAAATTCCTCCCCTCAATTCCAGAAAGTTCCAAAAAGCAAAACCTGGGTTTGCTGTGTGGGCCAGCATTGTATTAGGTATTGTAGGTAATCTAGAGATGGTTTAAAGTTTATGGGAGGATGGAGGTCTATCATATGCAAACACTACACCATTTTATATGAGGAACTTGAGCATCTGAGGATTTGGGGGTGTGGCTGAAGGTGGGGGTGGGGGCCTGAGCCCAATCCCACTGTGGGAGGGGCAATTGTATATAAATTCATTTACTATATTTTGGAGATAGTTTTGTATGGGCACAGAAAGTGCTTCTTAAGTGGCTGCTAGTATCCCTTGAGGATATATATTTGTTTAACCAGTTCTATATTTCCAGGCCTTTGGGTTGCTCCCAATCTTGCTGTCTCTCTAAGCCACAGTGAGCATCTTTATCTTTGTAACTAGACTGCTTGGCGCAAGTGCCAGTGTGTCTGCAGGATAAATCCTGGCAGTGGTGTTCTTTGCCAAAAGATATGTGCATTTTTAGTTTTGATAAATATTGTCAAAATGCCCTCTAGGGTGACTGTACTGATTTTTAAGTCCCATCAACAATATTTGAGAGCTTCTGTTTCTCTACATCTCCACCAACACAGAGGGCCATCAAACTTTTTGATATTTGCCAGCCCAGGAGCTAAAAGTAGTCGGTACGTATAGTCATTATAATTCTTTCTTCTTTGTACCAGTGTGGTTAAAGCATCTTCTCACTATGCTCAAAGACCCTTTATTCCCATTTCTATAAGTTCTTTTCTAACCTTTCCCGTTTTTTTTTTTATTTTTTTGCTTTACCACCTAGCATGTAAGATCTTAGTTCCAGACCAGGGATTGAACCCACGCTCCCTGCAGTGGAAACATGGAGTCTTAAACATTGGACCACCAGGGCGTTCCCCATCTTTTTTTTTTTAAATTAGGTTGTTGGCCTTTTTCTGGACTTCCCTGGTGGTTCAGATGGTAAAGAACCCGCCTGCAATGTGGGAGACCTGGGTTCGATCCCTGAGTTGGGAAGATCCCTTGGAGAATGGAATGGCTACCCACTCCAGTATTCTTGCCTGGAGAATCCCATGGANGTTTTGTTTTGTTTTCTAAATGACTTCCAGGTGGGTTATTTGTACCAGCCACTATGCAACGGGGCTGGGGCTTACTGAAATTGGCTTTTACCAGTCAAGTCCCACCTCTGGGCCTAGGGTGGGGTCAGACGTACAGTCTGCATGGCTGCCAGGTGGTGGGGGATGGACCTGGGGAGGGGGAGCTTTGGGAGAAAGCACAAGGTAAAAAAGGATGACTTGCCGAGGAAGGGGTGGGGTGGGATGGGAGAGTGGAGGGGCTGTGGGAGCCCTGAGCATCCTAAGCTCATTCTCAGAAGAAGCAGTGTCCTCTGACAGGTCTGAGGCTCTCTAACTGTGGTTTCAGCTCCTGGCAAACTTCTTTTTTCCACTGTGGGCGGAGTTGTCTGTTAGCCTGGCTGTGTCTACGGGAGGGCCCTCCAGAACAGATCCTGGGACAAGGGCTCGTGCGCCTGTGGTTTATTAAGGAAGTTCTCCCAGGAGAAGCTTCGAAGGGAGTGGAAAAAGCAGGTCAGGACAGAGGGAAGGCCACGGCGGGAGCAATTTCAGGCAGAGCCCCGCAGAGGGTGCGTTAGCCTTGGGACCTCTGGAGCGTGAGGGGTGCTCAGGGTTATCCTGACTCGAGGCAAGAGGGCCAAACGCCCATGCCGCTCTTAGTCCTTCACCAGACGGTGGACGGGCGGGGTGTGGAAGGAGACCGTGAAGCTCCAGTACTCCGGGCTCACCGTCTCCAGGCAAGGAAACTGTGGCAGGCAGGTAGCCTTTCAAGGATGGCCCGATCAGCCGAGTCCACTCATCAGCTTTCACCCATAAAGAAGGGTCTCCGCCTCTGACCTGTCAGCCCAGCTCTCACGGTAATTTTACTCAGCCCTCAGGGAGCTGGTCCTGCCAGTGCCTTAAGGCCTCTGCACTCGTTGTCAGTCGTTCAGTCGCGTCTGACTCTTTGTGACCCCCTGGACTGTAACCCACCGGGCTCCTCTGCCCACGGAGTTCTCTAGGCAAGGATACCGGAGTCCATTCCCTTCTCCAGGGGATCTTTACGACCCAGGGATTGAACCTGGGTTTCCTGCATTGCAGGCAAATTCTTTACCGTCTGAGCCAACAGGGAAGTTAGTTGCCAACATTTAAATCTCAGGTGATCTGTGCGTAAGAATCCAGGTCTCTAGGTCAGATTTATTATCGGAGAGCCACGATCCACGTGGCCATAATTGGTGGAGGCCACTGTGTCTTCCTGTGCCGATCAATATTAGTGGAGGGTCCTGATGCCACAGCCTACTGTTCCCTATCATGTTCCAAACACATGCACTATAATTTTTCTTCATAGGAGAGTCAAGAGGAAAGATGCTGGACTCACACCTATCAAGTGGAGAGAAACATACAGCCGAGGACGGTTAACGTGAACATGAGATGTGTTTGCGTCTGAAGACTGCAGCCCAAGACGCCCATAGGAAGCCTCCATCCTGGTGCCCGCTGGGCTGTGAGTTTGCCCCTCCGGCTCTGAGCTCGGCGCCCCCACCAGACACTTCCTTTTCCACCAGGATCCAGCTGCTCGCCAGTCCCTCCCCCACCCCACTTTGTTAGAAGCAGCTGTTTTTCCCCTTCCAGCCCTCCAAGTGCTGATTTCATTTCTTTCCCAACAGAAGTTTGGAGCCAGGAGGGAAATGGTTTGGCAGGAAGTCAACCAGCCACGGGAGGAAGACGACAGAGTGGAGAGAGCAGACGTCTCACAGAGGGCCTGGGCCGACGCGGTCTGAGTGGGCAGACTGGAACCGGGCTCCAAAGACCCCCGGAAGTCCCTGCGAGTCCCTGGAGTCCGGGTGGGTCGGTGGCCTCCGTGGACTTTACTTGCTCTCCTCTGAGTTGCTCTTAGCAACTTTAGCTGGGGTGGATTCCAGAAAATTCTTTTTCCCAGCAGTTTTTCTCTCTGGTGTCGCTGGAGAGAGGTAAAGGCAAGCTCTGGGGAGGAAGGGAACCACGGGGGCCTGGGGCTGGCAGGGGACGTTTGAACATGTGTGTTGAGTGTTGACAGTGCCAGGGCAGGAGACTTGAGGGGTGATGAGAGGTACCGGAGGACCAAAGGCTGGAGAGCTGTAATGTGTGTAGGCCATCGAGACTCAGCACCCGTGGCCCCTGGGACAGGTGGCCCAGGCCTGAAGGAGTCTAGTCCCACATTCCCCAAGGTCTCACGTTGTCCCTCCACCCTCACCCCAGCCACAGTTGCTCCGGCTCTTCTCCCCTAAATCGCCCTCTCTTCCCAACCCAGCTAAACCAGCGTCTTTTGAGTTCTGGAAAAATTCCTCTCCCCTTAACTATGCCATAAAAAGGCTGAAAGTTTCCAAAAGGAACACTTAACTGAGACATAGAGGGGAAAACCTGGGCACAGAAAAACGGCTGATGTTACAGAGTGCAGACCCAAGTCCAGCTCAACCGCATGTCTGGTGGGGGATCGCCTGGTGGTGCAGGAGCCGACTGTTCCTGGAATTCCTTGACTCAGTCCAGCCTGTGTGGTGGCCGCGAACACAGGCCAACTTCCGGCGGAAATGTGGCTGGTGGAGTTAGGGGGCTGCTTTCAGCCTTGTGGGACCTTCAAGTTGCTCAGAGGCTGATGGGCCCAGGTCTTTGTCTGAGAAGGAGCTCTCTGCACCTCCACCCCAACCTGGGCTGACCCAGGCCCCTCTCAGCAGCCCTCCCCAACCCAGCCACCTCCTTGAGTCTTGTCCTGGCCCTGCCTCCTTCATTCTTCTCTTGGAGGTGACTGGCTCCTGGCTTAGGAGAGCCCACTAACCCTCTCCCCACACTACCAATCTCTCTCTGCCTGGCCAGTTTGCCAGAAGTATGTTCCCTGGGTTTGGGGCTGGCTCCAGCCTGGAGCAGTGGGGTACACTGTACCCTCCAATGGGTCTCTCCATTTTCAAGCCTGCATCACCTTTGGGGTCCCCTAAGAGTCTGGTTTCTGTCTTGAGGGGTTGAACTTGTCCATGAGAAAGATGTGGCTGATCTACCCAAGTGTAAAGAGTGTTATTTTTCAAAATAGGTAAAACATCTACATGTTAGTATAATCACACATGAAACATAAGTGGCTTCATCCCTCTATTCCTTCTTCTCTAGAGAGAACTACTACCTGTGTGTCTTCCAGAGGTAGTCCCTGCAAGCATATATATGTGTATATTTTGTGCAAGGTATGTACAAATGTATAATATAGATTATATACATTTGTATGTACATATAAATATATTATATGCAGGACACACACGTGCATACACACACACACACACACAGAGTCAGCCCTTCCTATCTGTAGGTTCCACACTATGGGTTCAATAAATTGTGCATCAAAAATATTCCCCCAAAGGAGGAAAGAGAGGGTAGAATATATGGAGAGTGTAACATGGAAACATACATTACCGTATGTAAAACAGAGAGCCATTGGGAATTTGCTGTGTGGCTCAGGGAACTCAGATGGGGATTCTGTAACAACCTAGAGGGATGGGATGGGGAGGGAGGTGGGAGGGAGCAAAAGGGAGGGGACATAGGTATACCTATGGCTGATTCATGTTGATATTTGGCAGAAACCAACAATACTGTAAAGCAATCATCTTTCAGTTTTCAAAAAGGGTTCCCTGATAGCTCAGTTGGTAAAGAATTGGCCAGCAATGCAGGAGATCCTGGTTCGATTCCTGAGTTGGGAAGATCCGCTGAAGACGGGGATAGTCTACCCACTCTAGTATTCTTGGGCTTCCCTGGTGGCTCAGCTGGTAAAGAATCCACCTGCCACGCAGGAGACCTGGGTTCAATTCCCTGGGTTGGGAAGATCCCCCGGAGAAGGGAACAGGTACGCACTCCAGTATTCTGGCCTGGAGAATTCCAAGAACTGTATAGTCCATGGGGTCCTAAAGAGCTAGATACGACTGAGGGACTTTCACTTTCACTTTTCAATTAAAAATAAATAAATTTAAAAAATTCCTCCCCTCAATTCCAGAAAGTTCCAAAAAGCAAAACCTGGGTTTGCTGTGTGGGCCAGCATTGTATTAGGTATTGTAGGTAATCTAGAGATGGTTTAAAGTTTATGGGAGGATGGAGGTCTATCATATGCAAACACTACACCATTTTATATGAGGAACTTGAGCATCTGAGGATTTGGGGGTGTGGCTGAAGGTGGGGGTGGGGGCCTGAGCCCAATCCCACTGTGGGAGGGGCAATTGTATATAAATTCATTTACTATATTTTGGAGATAGTTTTGTATGGGCACAGAAAGTGCTTCTTAAGTGGCTGCTAGTATCCCTTGAGGATATATATTTGTTTAACCAGTTCTATATTTCCAGGCCTTTGGGTTGCTCCCAATCTTGCTGTCTCTCTAAGCCACAGTGAGCATCTTTATCTTTGTAACTAGACTGCTTGGCGCAAGTGCCAGTGTGTCTGCAGGATAAATCCTGGCAGTGGTGTTCTTTGCCAAAAGATATGTGCATTTTTAGTTTTGATAAATATTGTCAAAATGCCCTCTAGGGTGACTGTACTGATTTTTAAGTCCCATCAACAATATTTGAGAGCTTCTGTTTCTCTACATCTCCACCAACACAGAGGGCCATCAAACTTTTTGATATTTGCCAGCCCAGGAGCTAAAAGTAGTCGGTACGTATAGTCATTATAATTCTTTCTTCTTTGTACCAGTGTGGTTAAAGCATCTTCTCACTATGCTCAAAGACCCTTTATTCCCATTTCTATAAGTTCTTTTCTAACCTTTCCCGTTTTTTTTTTTATTTTTTTGCTTTACCACCTAGCATGTAAGATCTTAGTTCCAGACCAGGGATTGAACCCACGCTCCCTGCAGTGGAAACATGGAGTCTTAAACATTGGACCACCAGGGCGTTCCCCATCTTTTTTTTTTTAAATTAGGTTGTTGGCCTTTTTCTGGACTTCCCTGGTGGTTCAGATGGTAAAGAACCCGCCTGCAATGTGGGAGACCTGGGTTCGATCCCTGAGTTGGGAAGATCCCTTGGAGAATGGAATGGCTACCCACTCCAGTATTCTTGCCTGGAGAATCCCATGGACAGGGGAACCTGCTGGGCTACAGTCCATGGGGTCTCAAAGAGTCAGACATGACTGAGTGACTTTCACTTCACATCAGTTGGCTTTTTTTTTAATTGATATATAGGAGTGCTTTATATATTAAGGAAATTGACCTTTGCCAACCCCCAAGTTGTAAATCTCTTTGTATTTTGTTTATAATTGGACTTTTATTTGACACTTGAATTTAAATTTTTAATATAATTAAATTTATTACTTAAAAAAATGCCTTCCAAATTTTGTTTGGCTGAGAAAAATCTTTCCCACTCTGAGCTTATTTTAAAAACTTATTCCATTTTCCTAATGCTTACATGGTTTGTTTTAATGTTTAAATTTCTGACCCATCTGGAATTTACTTATTTATATACTTATTTATTTATTGAAGTGTAGTTGATGAACAATATTATGTTAGCATCAGATGTACTGCATAGTAAGTTGACAATCAAATGCATTATGAAATGATCAAGCAATAATTCTAGTAACCATCTGTCACCATACATAAAAATTAGTGTTTATTACTATAGTCTATTAGCTGTAAACCACATGCCTGTGAATTATTTATTTTGTAATTGGAATTTTGTGGCTCTTCATCTCCTTCAGCTATTTTACTCAACCCCTGACCTGTTGGTGACCACCTGTTTCTTCTTTATATTTATGAGTCTGTTTCTGTTTTGTTAGATTCCACATATAATGAAAATGCTGTGTGCAGTATTTGTCCCTCTCTGTCTGACTTATTTCACTTAGCATAAAACACTCTAGATCTATCTGTGTTGTTGTAAATGGCAAGATTAACTTCTTTTTAAAGACTAATATTCCATGTGTCTATGTGTGTATATGTATATATATATATATGTAAAACCTAAACTGTATCCATATATAAAAATGAATCAGTATCTATTCATATGCTGGTAGGCACTTAGGTTACTTCCATGTCTTGGCTATTGCAAATAATGCTGCAATGAACATAGGGGTGCATGTAACAAATATTTCAAATTAAATAATATTTCAAATTAGTATTTTGCTTTCTTCAAGACAATACCCAGGAGTAGTATTGCCGACTCATATGGTAATTCTATTTTTGATTTTTTGAGGCACCTCCGTATGTTTTCCATAGTGGCTGCCTCTTTTTCCATTCCCAGCAACAGAGTGTGGGTATTCCCTTTCCTGCGCGTTGTCACCAGCATTTGTCATCTGTGGCCTTTTTGATGGTGGCCATTCTGACAGGTGTGAGCTGACACCTCATTGTGGTTTTGATTTGCATCTCTCTGATGAGTAGCGGTGCCGAGCATCTTTTCTTGTGTCTATTTTGGGCTGAGGAGTAAGCTGGGGATCCTGCTTTATTTTTCCCAGGTGGCCGCTCAGTGGTCCCAGTGAATCAGGCTCTTCTGAAGACTCCCTCTTTTTTCCATGGATATAAACTATGAAACTGCTTTCTTCAGCACATATTTAGTGAGGAGTTGGTGGGGAGGTGGGCGACAGATCCTGCCTTAGTCTCAGCCCCGTTTTCTTGAGGGGTTCAGTTCAGAATCCAAACTTGCAAATTCCACTGGCGGAAGCAGAAGCTCTGCAGTTCATGAGGCATCTCTTTTCTCCTTGGCGGGTGGCTCCTTGGTCCCACCTTCCCTACTCTCCCTGCCAGGGCTCCACTCATCCTGCGCAGTGATGGAGGAACCCCAGGTCTGGTCCCCGTGGAGCACATCCAGGTCTGGTCTGTGCTCATCCACACCCAGGGGCTTCAGAGGCTTCCCCTCTCTTTATCTTCAGAGCACACCTCTTGGTGGCTCCTCACCCGCCTGGTTTAAGGCTCAGGATTGGATCCTGCCAGCTCAGGATTGGATCCCGAATCTGAATACCCGGAGTCAAATTCAAGACCTTGTCCTCAGCAACCCCAGTTTTCCACACCTCTTTGCATCTCAGGATTCCCCTCTACAGGCACTACTGGCCCAGCCAGGACCCCTCTCCCTGGGTGCCCCCTGGTACTATCAACACCCTCCTCTGCAGACGTCTATCAGGGCCAACTCACTGCTGGGCGACCATAAATGGTAATGAGTTTTCTTTCTTAATATCTCTAGTTTTACCGGAAATGCAGCGTGGTGGCCAGTCCACACTCTGAATTCGTGGTGAAATGACCAGCACCAGCGTGTGGAAGGAGGAACATCACTGGTCCAATGGACCCAAGTCACCAGCCATCAACCTGGCCCCTCTCGCTGCTCTGGTGCTGGGAGCTCCCACAATCACACTTGTGCTTTAAAGGCCACCTGGATAATTTTCTTGTTCTAAATCTGAGCTTATTCGAAGAAAAATGACTTTGGCTTGGCATGTGAAAAAGGTCAGGTCATTGCACTGTTGGAAACGTCTACATGCTTGCAAAGAAAGGAGAATTTTCTGAGCACGTGAGTGCCTTTACTGTGATTTGTTTCTCCCTTTGTGTGGAGTCCAGGTGAGTGTTTTTAAAAAGGCACCTGGAAGCCTGAGCGTCTTGTCACCTGCAGGAGGGGGCGGGTCAGCTGGCCACTGCCGTCCAGGGGAGGGATGTGTTTTTGACTAAAATATGAAAAGTTTCAACATTCATTCTAGAATCTCCCAACACTCGTTATTTTTTCCTTTCATAAGCAATTGTTTAAAAAGGATTTTTATTTTACGTTCATCTTAATTTTCCCCTGATTTTTCATTTGAAAAAATTTTCAGCCACAGAAAACTACAAGAATAATAACTGTCAAACTCATCACCAGTTAACGTTTTGCCACATTTACTCTGTCTCGCTATAGAAACACAGACGTTGGTCCAAAAAAAAATCAGTAATATTTCCTTCATTCTTTTCTTCTTGGTTCTTTTTTTTCCCCTTGGACTATTTGAAAGTTGCACATTTTGTGCAGATAAGTCTGTACATCTCTTCTAAGAAATGAACATTCTCCTTTATAAGAACAAAACCCTTATCACACCAGTGAATCTTACACAGAGGCACATCTGGTCTCTCTCTGGGGCCAATATTCATATTTTGCCAGTTGTCCTAATCCTGGCCTTTCCCTCTTGATCCAGGGTCCAGATAAGGCCCATCACCTCCCCCCTACTGCTGGGTCTTCTCTACCGCCTCTCATTTGAATCTTCTCCTATCCACCTTGTTTTTCCAGACGCTGGTATTTTAAAGTGTTCAGGTTGTTCATTTGGCAGTTGTGTGTGCATGCTTAGTTGCTCAGTTGTGTCTGACTCTGCGAGCCCATGGACTGTAGCCTGCCATGCTCCTCTGTCCATGGGATTTCTCAGGTAAGAATACTGGAGTGGGTTGCCAGTTTCTTTTCCAGGGGATCTTCCTGATCCAGAGATTGAACCCACATCTCCTGCGTTGCAGGCAGATTTTTTACCTGCTGAGCCATTCAGGAAACCCATTTGTTTTGCAGAATTCTCTTCAATTTGGATTTGACTGATTCCTCTTTATGAAGAAACTCGGGTGAACTATTGTCTACTTTGCCAGGATCGATCTTAAGTTCTGCTTTTGAAGAGCTGCTCACATGAAATAAAACCCAGAAGATCAGAAGAATTCATACTCAAGGGTCTCTCTCCTTTCCTGTCTCTTCCTGGAGGCAGTGTGTGCTCCAGATTTCTGTGTCTCCTTCAGAGACAACACCCCAGGGACCTGTGTAATGATGGCTCCACACCTCCCCCGGGGACTTCAGTGGGTGTGACTGTCTTGTCTGTTACTCTCTTGCCTAGAAGCCTCGAAAGACCGTCAGGAGTCTCACTAAGATGCTTATCTGGCCGCTGGTCCTTCCCCTCCCTTCTCACCCTGTCACAGTGGTCTCCCTCCCGAGTGAGACAGGCTGGGACCTGGGACCTTCAACCTGAGTCCTTGCAGGCTGCACCTGGACATTCAGGAGACACTTGTGCAGAGTGGCTGTGCCTGCACACACACACAGCATACATACACACACATGCCGCACATGCACACGCCAACAAACACACACACACATACACCACACACCATATGCACACACACAGCACACACACACGTGCATACACCACACCATATGCACACATACCATACACACATACCCCCCACATCACACACCATATACACACATACACGTACACACACATACCATATACACATACACCACACACACACACCACACACACCATACACTCACACACACCACACATACACATACCACACACCATATGCACACACACACATACCGCACACCATACATACACACACCACACACACACATACCATACACACATACAACATACACACACACACCACACACACACATGCACCGTATGCACACACACACATACCACACACCATACATACACACACCATACACACACACACCCCACACACACCATATGCAAACACACAGCACACACACACACGCATACACCACACCATATGCACACATACCATACATACATACCCCCCCACATCACACACCATGTACACACATACATGTACACACACATACTATAACACATACACCACACACACACACCCCACACACCATATACTCACACACACCACACATACACATACCATACACACATACACCACACATACACACACCACACACCATATGCACACATATAGCATACACACACACACCATACACACATACACCACACATACACACACCATATACTCACATACACCATACACACATACACACCACACACCATATGCACACACACACACATTGCACACCATACATACACACACCACACACACATATACCACACACACACGCCACACATCATATACACACGCCACACACACACATACCATACACACACACACCATACACACCATACACTCACACACACCATACATACACATACCATACACACATACACCACACATACACATACCACACACCATACACTCACACACACCATACATACATACACACCACACACCATATGCACACACATAGCATACACACACACCACACCATATGCACACACACACATACCATACACACATACACCATACACACACGCCACACACCATACACACATACATACACATACCATACACACATACAACATACACACACACACCATACACATACACACACCACACACACATATACACACCATACACACACACACATACCATACACACACATACACACACACACCACACACCATACACAGACACCATACACCATACACACACATACACCCCCCTTCACTCACACACACACACAGCAACAGAGGCTTCTGGTCAGCAGCTCTCTTGAGCTCCCAGCCGGAACCACCTGGTCAATCCACAGAATGGTGAGAAAGAATGCATTACTGTTTTGAGTCAGCATTTTTGGGTTTTTATGACACAGAATTAGGTGGCGGAAGCAGGGCTGTTTCTGCAGGGGGAGTGGGCCAGCCTGCTGGAGGGATGCAGGGTTTGCCTGCCTCGGGGACCTGTAGGGGTAGAGACAAGGGCAGACACAAAGCAAGGCTTTTAAAATGAAAGTTATTTTTATTTATCAAAGTAATATACAGTACATACACACACACATATGTGGCAACAACTCAGACGTATCAGAAAACATTAACATGAAAACAGCTGCACCTCACCCACTGAGCTTTCCTACCTGTCAGAGAGACAACATCTTTTGGAAGTTAGTTCCAGTTTATGTTTTTCTCTCCGAACTCCAGATCTCAAACATGTACCTCCACTCAGTCCCGTCATTAGACAGTAGCTACTCAGCCCGCAGTCGCTCAGATGAGCATTTAGATCCCTGTTCCCAGTATGTGAACTTTCTGAGACTGTTTCTGGTTTCTGCAGGAGCACCTCCTATTCCAACAACAGTTGCTGATGTAACTCTCGATTCCCAGCTTTGTAGGATAAGGGTACTGGCCCCTCCTCCCTTTCTTCTGCTTTTCTCCTCCCTTCCAGAGCCCATATTTGAGGGTCTGCTTGGACCACTCCCTAGCACTGCACTGTGTAACTGATGTTATAGTGCCTTCCTGGGGGAGTATCCATGAAATTCTCAAATTAGGTGCAAAGTTGTGTGTGTGTTTAGGTTCCATTTCCCTGGGAGAGTTTAGAACTCCCATCAGATTCTCAAAGGGATAAGATCCAAAGGTGGAATATTGGGCCCTGAAGTGAAAGTAAAACTGTTAGTCACTCAGTCCTGTCCAACTTTTTGCGACCCACGCACTATAGCCCGGCAGGCTCCTCTGCACATGGGATTCTCCAGGCAAGAATACTGGGGTGGGGTGCCATTTCCTGTTTTCCATCTGTCCCCAGACCCACCCCCACCTTCTCCATCCCCTGTGCCCCAAGCCCCCCGGCAGGGAGTGACTCAGGGCAGGTGGGGAGAATGGAGGGGGCGGGGGTCTCCGTCTGCAGGGCCCTCAGGCCAGCTGTGTCTCCCTGAAGAACCCTCCCATATGACCACTCTCTCTGGGGCCTTCCCTTGTAGGGGTAACCACAGCCTGTTGCTCCCAGCCCCAGCTCACTGCCTTGTCCGTTGTGGGTCCGCCACACCCCACCCACACTCCTGTCAGTCGTTCCTTTGAGAACCCACCTCGACTTTGCCTGATCTGACTCTAGCATTTGATTCCTTCTGGGACTTTATAGAGTTTTCAGTTTCCTTGGACACAAACCCTGAGTCTGGTCGTGTGCTCTTGGCAAAGGGAGAAGTTGAATTGCCGTGCTGTCTCCCAGGGGTCTGGCTGACCCTGTGGGAGAGCTGAAGCTGTGGGACAGCTGAAGCTGGGAGGCCTTTATTGTTACCCCAGATCCAGACAAGGGGCCAGCAGCCTTTAACTGGACCCCCAACTGACCAGCCATCAGATTCCGGGAGGGGAGTGCCAAAGTAGATGCCTTCAGGTGTGGGCAGTACCTGGGAAGGGCCTCCCGGCAGTTGGCCCCAGCCCTCCCAGGGCACGAGACCCTTGGGGCCCAGGGGTGCCCTCTGCACTCCTGATCCTGGTCTGGCCTTCTCGACAGGGCTTCTTTCCCCCAGGCCCCAGTTCCTAGCGGTGTTTGACATATAGCAGGTGCTCAGCAAATCCTTGTTGAATGAGAGCTGGGTAACAAGCTTCTTCGATATTTTAAAATTCGTAACCGCGGGACTCCTCTCTGCCACTGTGGTTCTTCTTTTTAACTCTTTGCTTTGAAATGCTTCCATAGAAAACTCATTAAAATAAGGTCAAAAATGTATCCGATTTCCTATCTGTTAGCATTTGGCACTGTCCTCTCCATATATATATAAAACATAAGTATAGTATGTGTGTGTGTTAGTCGTGTCTGACTCTATCACCCGATGGACAGTGGCCTGCCAGGATCCTCTGTCCAAGGGATTTTTCAAACCAAAACACTGGAGTGGGTTGCCATTTAGTTCTCTAAGGGATCATCCCGACTCAGGGATTGAACCTGGGTCTCCTGCACTGCATGCAGATTCTTTACCATATGAGTCCCCAGGGAAGCCCATGTATAGTATATATGTATCGTATACACTCATGCATATATACACTTGGGCTATTATTAATTTCTGCAACATTTGAAAGAGCTGGAGAGTCCTGGGTTTTGCCTGTCAATACTTCAGTGTGTGTCTCCCAAACACAAGGGCATTTTCTTACACACCTGCTATACAGTTTATCAGCTTCATGAGATGGGACATGGACTCAAAACGATGATCTACGGTGTGATCCATGCACACACTCCAGTTGTGCCCATAATGTCCTTTATAGATGCCCTCCGCCCCATCCCACGTTAGGGATCCACCCCTAGATCATACCGCCTTCAGCCGTCACGTCTCTCTAGAGTCCTGTGTCTTTTGTGATGCTTTGGAGGACCACAGACCGACTGTGTTCTGGAAGCATCCTTCTGTTTGGGTCTGTTTCCCCGGGATGGGATATGATTCTATCTCTCACTCCTCTGCCCCAGATCCAGCAGGTTCAAAGTTCACGGCATCTCTCATCCCAGGGGGAGGAGCCCCTGCTTCCAATTTCTGCTCTAAGTCAAAGTCCAAGGCTTAACTGTCCCACTGGAGGTCACATACTTCCTGAGTGATGGAGCTGAGGTGACGTCCAGGTGTCTTCAGCTGCAGCCCAGGATCTTCCCCATTGTCTGGTAGAATGAGTGATGAGTGACTGTGACACACATGTTTTCCCCTTAGCCTTGGCTGGCCTTCCTCCCCGCAGCTTCGGTGTGTTCATGGGATGATGGGCAGGAGATATTTGGAAGATGCGAGAGACTAAATCGATTTTCCAGAGAAAGCACTTACAGCTGCTCTCAGAGGAAAGCCTCCTGGAGGAGGGAGCTTAGAGTGGAGAGCAGGGCAGAGAGGAGGGGGCGAGGGAGGAAGGCAGAGAGGGCGATGGGGCCTGTGGTGAGTGGGGGGTGGAGAGGAGAGCTCGCTGTGCTCTGTGACTTTGGAGAGAGGTGGGGAAGGGATGTTTGGAGATCTAGTGGTGGGGGCTGTGGGTTTGGAATATTCCCTCACTCCTGCCTCCCTCCTTCTCCTGTGTTTGCCCCGTCTAGTCACTTTTGATGCTTTCAAACTTTGGGGCTGAAGAACACTCT
The DNA here is from genome assembly GCA_006410675.1 of Oreotragus oreotragus. Taxonomy (NCBI): domain Eukaryota; kingdom Metazoa; phylum Chordata; class Mammalia; order Artiodactyla; family Bovidae; genus Oreotragus; species Oreotragus oreotragus. The sequence continues at coordinate 93,075 of SJYX01013902.1, read as the reverse complement.
AGAGAGTCCCTTGGATAGCAAACCAAGGGATCAAACCAGTCAATCCTAAAGGAAATCAACCTTGAATATTCACTGGGAGGACTGAGGCTGAAGCTGAAGCTCCAATACTTTGGCCACCTGATGCAAAGAGCTGACTCATTGGAAAAGACCCTGATGCTGGGAAAGATTGAGGGCAGGAGGAGAAGGAGGGGACAGAGGATGAGATAGTTGGATCATGGACTCAGTGGACATGAGTTTGAGCAAGCTCTGGGAGATATTTTGGCGTTCTGCAATCCATGGGGTTGCAAAGAGTCGGACATGACTTGGTGACTGAACAACAAGAAGACACTTTAGAAAACCCTTTCAAGGCTTTGGGAGAGGCCCGTGTTTCATGTGAGCTCAACTCTGTTCATCTGGTCCCAAGGTGGCTAGGCTCTATTCTGGTTACACACTCACGGATGGAGGTGTCTCCATCTGGGTCACTGTAAGGACTGCCTCTGTGCGGTGAACACAGGTGCAATGTGCTGGCCCAAGGGTCCCCAAGGCGTCTTCAGACCAGCATCGTCAGGCTGTTGAGTTGCAGATGACCACAGAAAAGGCTTCTCTGCTCCTTCTGACATTGCACAGGTGCAAGTTTCCTGCCCCTGGACAGGCTAGACATCTCAAGGCGGAGCCCTGGGCATGGGCGAGAGCTTGCCCTCCTGCGTCCTGCCTGCTGGACCCCTTCCCCACTTTGGGTCTCAGCTCCTCCATCTGTAAAATGGAGCTATAAATACCGACTTCCAGACGGGATGTGTGTGAGGATTAAGGGGGATGATATGTCATAGTGTAAGGGGCACGTGGGTCTTTGATGACTCCTCACGCCCACCCTCATTTGGGACAAGAGCAGGGTTCATGGAGCACGACAGGGCTGAAGGGTCCCCCTACCCCCCAACCTGACCAGAATTGGTGGGCATCTCCCACACAAATTACACACTCAGCTTTCCCTGGCCTGTCTTCCTTTTGTTACCATGGAGATAGGCAACCAAGAGGAACTTGAGACTTAGAGGGTCCTCGAAGGATGCTGGGCCTTGTGCAGGGAGGCCTTGGAGAAGCTCCCTTCCCTGCAAGTTCTCCCCTACAGGGGCCACTGGAGACCCCTCATTCTTTGTCTGGAAGATGCAAGTGTTTTCAGGACGTGGCCATTAGCATTTCTCATCTCTCTAGGAGAACAATTCCTCAGAGGAAACTAACAGCAAATCCCCAGCTGTAGCCTCGGAGCAGAGTTTAACATGACCCTTTGCATCTGCCTGTCCCTCCTATGAGCTCCTGGCTGGGCAGATGGGGCTGCTCCTCGACCCCCATCCCCACCTCCCATCCAGGCTCCCCCTGCATCCGGGCCAACTCCACCTGCTCCTGCTTCATCCTCTGGACCACATCAGCCCCTGCACAGATGCCTCCGTGGCTCCCCATTGCCATGTGAGTTAAGTCCTCAGCTCTGCTTTCAAGTGCTTTTCCAATCAGATCTTCCAGCATCTTTCTCTGGGTACCCCACCTCTGACTGGGGTGGGTCTTCCATGTGCCTGGGGCTCTCCCAGCCCTGGGCCTTTACCCAAGCTGCCCCTCTTGCCTGGGAAATCTTCACACATCTCTTCCTACCCCCTCAAAGCTCACCCCAAATGCCATCACCTTCAGGAGGTGCCACCCCTCATTCCACCCCCAACATGATCTCTCCTGCCACTCGTTCTTGGCATGGACTTCACCGGTCTTGTCTGCATCCTCTGGAAACCATCAGTGGAGGCCAGAGCCAGGTCGCGCCAGCTCAGGTTCAGTAAAGTAACGTGGACAGTTTGAAATCCACCATGGGGGGAGGATTCATGCCAGGAAAAAATCAGCAAACACGACAAATCTGTCCAGCAGTATTTACTCACTTTCCACATTTTAGATGCTGTGCTGGAGGTTTTACTTGCTTTATCCCAGTCAACCTTCACACCACCTCTGTGGGACAAGTTATCAAGGAGGCAGCTGAGAACAGAAAGGTTGAGAAAATATGCTAAGGTCACACCAGTAGTGGCTGAGACCTCTCAGCAAGTGGAGAGGGGTACCCTGTGCTCTAGAGCAGATACCCAACTTTCTTTTGGCACCAGGGACCAGTTTTGTGGAAGACAGTTTTTCCATGCACTGGGCAGGAGGCTCAGTTTTGGGATGATTTAAGAATATTACATTTATTGTGCACTTTATTTCTACTCAATGTCGCCACGGATCTGACAGGAGTTATCGGTCTGTGTCCTGGAGAATGGGGACCCCTGCTTTAGAAGGTTCTGCTCTCTCCTTGGGGTAAGGAGGCTGGGTGCTGGGGGACACACCTATCTAGAGCCTGTGAGACCATCTGGACCAAGCCCGATATACCTGATTCCCTGGACCTCCTGCCCCGATGGCCGGAGGCCTCCTTCCAGGGCCTGCGTGGGTCTCCTCCCTGACCTTAAACCCAACCCCAAAGGAAACCGTCGTAGCTCTGTCGGTAAAGTAGCTCACTCTTTCTACAGTGCAGGAGAGCCAGGTTCAATCCCTGGGTCAAGAAGATCCCCCTGGAGAAGGAAATGGCAACCCGCTCCAGTATCCTTGTCTGGAAAATTCCATGGACAGAGGAGCCTGGAGGGCTGCAGTCCATGGGGTTTCAAAGAGTTGGGCACAACTGAGCGACTAACACTCTCTTTCAAAGGAAACCCAGGACTGGAGCATGTGGAAGAGTGGCCCGAGAGGCAGTTCTTTGTGAAAGCTCCTTAGTCGCGGGGCTGGGAGGTCGTGTGCATGTGTAGGAGGCTTTGGTGGTAACAGGTGGAGAGGCTGGGGGCAGGCCAGGGGCCAGGCCTTCACCTGGTCCACACTCCCCCCACCGTGGCCACGTCCTGGAGTGGGTCTCCATGGAGCCCAAGAATTCTCAACTCAAACCTAGCCTCCCAGGTCTTTGGAAAGAATACAGTCAAGGTGGGGACATGGAGTATATTTTACTCATAAGCTTGATCTATCACACTTAGGTATTCAAACACGTGGTATGGGCTTCTGTCTGGCCCCGTGGCTCAGGCCGGTGAGTGAAAGGAGAACATGGGCCAGCACGGTTCATGTGGCTGAGCCAGGGCCAGGGTCCAGGGCTGACTGAAGCCAGGATAGCCACACAGCATCGCTCCGTGCTAACTGCCCAGAGAAGAGGGCGGATGGGGGCGGATGTGCTAAGAGAGAAGCAGAATGGTCAGGCTTTTAGGAGTGCAGGTAATAGCTGGGGACCATCTCAACTCATTAACAGCTTGGACTAAATGCAGGTGGTGCAGAGCTGGGCAAACTGTGAGGCTGCTGGATTTAGGGACTCCAGTTGCTTGAGGACCATGTTGGGGGATGTTCTCGGGGGAGAGGGGAGGAAGTATTTTCAGGGCCCCACCCTGACCCCCTTAACCAGAGCTAACAATGAGGCTGAGATAGTGGACAGCCAGCCCTATCCATGGGTACAGCCCTGGCCTCCTCCAGCCGGGAGCCCCTCCCCTTGCTGCCAGCTGCAGCTTCAGCTCCACACTTAGGGGATCTGCTTGCCCCACTGCCTACTGAGAAGGGGCCTGGACGTCTGGGCTGGGATGCAGGTCAGAGGAATGGGCAGGGTTACATGCTTGTTAGGAGGCCTGTATCTCTTGGCCAAAGGAAAAATTCAAGACACCTTTGGTCATGATTTAAAGAAAGAATCAAAGGAAAAGAGGAGCTCCGAACATAGGAAATTCTTACCTGAAGTCAGTGTTGGGGCTGGGGAAGGGAGGATGACGTTGGAGCCCCAGCCGGTCCCAGACTTCTGGAGGACACGTGGCAGTGAGCTGTCCTCCCTGTGGCCGGAGGTGGGCTCCAGGAGGACATTCTGAGGGCATGAGGTAAAGCCTGTGGAGCTGGGTGTGGACGGGGTTCCTGGAGCACCGCCCCGCGAGGGTCATCCTGGGAGGAGCCTCTGTCTTTGCTGTCATGGCCTCCTCTTCAGAGAGTGTGTGTGTTGCGGGGGTGTGGGGGGTGGGGGGGCATTCCTGAGACATTTCCAGCGAATTTTTCTTGATTTTCTGGTCACTGTAACGTGGGGGCTGGGGCCCCTCCTAAGGCGGAGGGCGGGGGGCAGAGACTAGACTGGATGAAGGGAGCCAGCGGTTGGCAGCACAGAAGAACAGCTGCAGGGAATCTCCCCCTTCCTGTGTCTCAGACTGGAGAGAAGTCTTTATGGGACCTGAACCAGCGAAGGCAGGGCCAGGCGTCCAGGGAGGGGCCTCCGAGGGGCAAGCCTTGTTTTCTGTGGAACGGGGGCTGGGGTGTCCCTGGCAGAAGGCACGTGGCTTCCGTTTGGGTTGGGTGGGCCAGCAGAGCCAGCCCTTCACCCCGCTGCCATGTGCAGGGACTCAGGGGTCCATCACTCCTTTCCCTTTGGGGGCTTTGGAGCCCATCCAGGGAACACGGCCTAGGAAGTCCAGCCTGGCCTCTAGAGGGTGGGGTGGGGGGGTTTCTTCCAGCTGGCTCTCCATAAGCTGTCAGATGCCTCGAGGAGGCCAGAATAAGTGTTTCTAATAAGAGACACCTCCTCACCAAGTCTGGGGAGGTGGCCTAGGTCTGAGAAGCCAGACTGAGGTCAAATCTTTTTCTGTACCACTGGCCACCCTCAAAGGCACCTGCCTTCTCCCTGTATTTTTCCACCAACATTTATGGAGGGTGTATCAGCTTCCTGGGGCTGCTATAGCGAATTGCCAGGAAACTACAGACACACACACACGCACATCATTTTCATTGTAGTAAAAAAAATATATATATATATAGCATGAAGTTTCCCATTTTCTAGCCATTTTTCATGGCATTTCATTTGTACATGACATGTCATGTCAAGTATACTTGTTGTGCAGCCATCCAAGAGGGACCAGGAAGCTCACTCCCAGGCTCCCGGACCTTGGGGCATCATTCCTGGTGGAGTAGGAGGTGCCTTCCCTCACAGTCCTCCATCCCTGCTTCCCTGGGAAGCTCCAAGGAGCAGAACCCCAGACAGGGCTGAGAATGGGGCCAACCCACAGCAGTAGCACAGGCCTAGTGCACCCAGTGACTTTGAAGCAGATGACCATCCAGCACGCCCCCATTCCCCTGCTGCACACTGTCCCCCTTCACATTGCCATGCCAGCCACACCATCCACCCAGAGCTCCTTCTCCCTCTAGGCTGATGGTTCTCAAAGTCTGGGCCCTGGACCAGCAGGACTTAGCAGAAATGCCAGTCCTCGGCGTTTACCCTGGATCCAGTGGGACAGAGACAAGAGGTGGATCCAATAACGTTGGAGCAAGCCCTCTAGGTGACTCTGATCCACACTCTGATCTCATGTGTATGAAGCTGCTCTGGGTGTGCAGAGAAATCCTGTTTGGAAAGAACTCACTATGTCCTCTGCAAAGCTACCATTTTTACTACCGAAAGCTCCATGAATAAGTAAAACAAGGAAGCTGAGAGATCCAGCAAGATCCTGTGAGTCAGGGATTGCAAATGAGCTGCCTGAGGGTGCTTCTCTGCTTGGATTTGTTTGGCCTGCATGTATTTTTAAAAATTTAATTAGTTGCCAGCATTAAAGAAACAGAAAATTTCACATAGAAATTCAGATTTCAATGTTTTTGAAAAAAAAAGAAAATTGGCCTGTCTGGCAGTCTGGCTATAGCATATCCCCATGTGACAGTGGACTGGGGCAAAGCCCAGGCTACCCGGGCTCCACGAGGCCTGGGCTCCCCAGTCAGCCACGGTCCCCACTCCTCCCTGAGGTCAGGAGGAAGCCCCACCTGACAAGTTCCCTCATTATTCACTGAATTGACTTTAGCAAGGGTTTTGAGTTTTCCAACCTTCTGCATGACTGGAAGCCACTAATTGTAGCCCTCTATGATGGTTAATTTTTAAAAATATTTATTTGTTTGGCTGTGCTGGGTCTTCACTGCAGCCTGCAGTTGTGGCATGTGGGATCTAGTTCCCCAGCCAGGGACTGAACTCAGGCCCCTGCATTGGGAGTGCAGAGTCTTAGCCACTGCACCACCAGGGAAGTCTGTGTGATGGCTAATTTATGTGTCAACTTGACTAGGCCATGGAAGCTGCAAAGCAAATGAGCAATCTTATAATATTACTAACTAATAAATAATAAAACCCAACAATGATGTTGTGAACAATAACAGTATTTGCTGGCTGTTTATTATATGCCAGACACCATGCTAAGGGCTTTCTTCTAAGTAAATCTCATTCAATGTTTGGAATAGCCTTATGGGACAGGTACCACCAGCACCACTTTGACTGATGGAACAGTCCCAGTGAAAAGTACCTCATTCAAGGTCACCTAGCTCAGGAATGTCAAGAAAAAGATTCGACCCAAGATTTGGATTTCAAAGTTTATGAGCATAACCACTATACCATACTGCCATGCCAGAGCGTGGGCTTCACTCTGAGTTTCCAAATGAGATTATGCGGTAGAATCTGCTGGGGTAAAGAAAACAGAGGCCCTGGATTGTGATTCCGGTAGTCCTGGAATCACAGTTTGCCATGTCCAGCTGCACAGGTCATGTACCCAATGGACCAACCCAAATGGAGCTGTAGGCAATGGAGAGGGAGATGTTGATGTTTCCCACCTCTCCTAGAAGTAGAGAGGAATGGTGTTATGTTCACATAGTGAAATACTTCACAGCAATGCAAGGGAATAAATAATACCTGCCAAAATATGGTTGAATCTCAAAATCTTGATATTGTATTGATCAAAAAAAAAAAAAAAAAGCTAGACACCAAAGAGTCTCTCTTAAACAATTTCATTCATAGTGGAGAAGCATGGTAGACATAGCATTAGCTGAGTGATCAATGTTAATATCACCAGTATTAAGGCATATTGACATCATAAAACCTTTGACATGATGATGCACGTCATTTTAATGAAAATTCTTGCCAAAAAGATGCATAACCTCACTCCAGCTATGAAACAACGTTGAACAAACCCAAATTGAAGGACATTCTACAAAATAACTGACCAGTACTCTGTAGGGTCAGGGTCCTTGGAGACCAGGAAAGACCCGGGAATTTCCCCCAGACCCCAGGAGACTAAGAAGGAACAGTCAATGAATGAAATGTGGGCCCATGGATAAAATTCAGGCCCAGAAGGACAGTGCTGGATGAAAGGTGAAATCTGACCACTGTCTGCTGCTCAGTTACCGAAAGTTAACCTGAATCTAGCAATGCTAATTTTCTGTCCTTTACTACCAGGCCAGGTGATGTGAGATGCTAATGTGGGAGGAGGCAGAATGAGGAGCACACAGAAACGCTCTGTATTATTTTTTGCAACTTTCCTCTAAGTCTAAAATTAGTTCAAAATTCAAAGCTGAAAACCAAAAGAGTCCAATAATCTAGGCAGTGAGCTGTCCGTACCACTGACCCAGCTTCTCCCGCAGGCCGCGCAGATGGTCTGGAAAAGTCCATCGGGAATCAGACACAACAGTGTAGCTCTACAGCAAGAGGAAATGTTTGCTCCACCAAGTGCTTTTGCAGAAGCACGGAGACGTAGCCTGCGAGGACAGTCATATTTTTTAAATTAATTATTTGTTTTATTATTTCTGGCTGCACTGGGTCTTTGTGGCCGTGACTGGGCCTCCTCTAGTTGCAGCGAGCAGGACTGCTCTCTCTGGCTGCAGTGCATGGGCTTCTCATTGCGGTAGTTTCTCTTGTAGAGCACCGACCCTGGAGAGCTTGGGCTTCAATAGTTGTGTGGCGGCATGTGGAGTGATCCCAGAAGCAGGGATCAAACCCACGTCCTCTGCACTGGCAGGCGGATTCTTAACCACCGGACCGCCAAGGAAGTCCCCGTTGTGTTTTGTTTCATGTTATGAAAATGTTTTTTGTTGGAGTTTAGTTGATTGGCCATGCTGTGCTTGCTTCAGGTGTACAGCAAAGTGAATCAGTTATACGTATACATACATCCTCTCTTTTTCAGACTCTTTCCCCTTGCATGTCGTGACGGAGCATTGAGTAGAGTTCCCTGTGCTATTCAGGAGGTCCTTATTAGTTATCTATTTTATACACAGAGGACAGTTCTAGGCTCTTACATCTCGGCCAGCTGATGGCTGCTCTGGAGCTGTGGGTATGCCTGGTGTGGGGGCCTTTTTGCCATTGCTAGCCTGCTGTGCCATGAGGGTGCAGGAAGTGCGGGTGCTCTGACCCTGACCAGCAAGTTGGCATCACTGTGGAGAGGAGACAAGGTGAGAGCGGCCTGCTGGACCCTCTCTGCCCAGGGCCCCTGGCAGAATGTGGCCTGCTCCCTTCCCGTGACTCCACCGACCCTGGGACCACACTGTCCCATGTCTGCCCTTTCTGGTTTCTGGGTAGCACTGTGCCTGCAGGTCTCCCTTAATGTGGCTGACCAGACCTGGCTGGGTAGACTGGGTTTCTGCTGTGGATCTGGGTCCCTCAGGGAGGAGGGTGTCTAAACTGGTCCTTCAAGGCAAATGCATGGGTCCCTTCTTCCCTTCCACTCCCCAGGTTGTCCAGAAGGAGGTATTTAAATCTCGGGGATCCTTTTGAGCCCTGGGGATCCCAGATGATGGGCTCCTTTGCTGACAAATGGCTCAAAACTTCTCTGTGAATTTTAAAGGACGCCTCCCCCTTTCATCTTGAAGTGAAGTGAAGTGAAGTCGCTCAGTCGTGTCCGACTCTTTGCGACCCCATGGACTGTAGACTACTAGGCTCTTCTGTCCATGGGATTTTCCAGGCAATAGTCCTGGAGTGGATTGCCATTTCCTTCTCCAGGGGATCTTCCCAACCCAGGGATCGAACCCGGGTCTCCTGCATTGTAGACAGATGCTTTACCATCTGAGCCACATTTTTCTCTTGATTCTAGAACTTTCTGGTGCTGCTCTTGAACTGTTTGGGATTTGGTCTCTGTCTTAGGTTATCATGGTGTCCAAAGCCAAGGTCACAGTTGCAAGGCCTTGCACCAAGGCCACAGATGTAGAGTCCAGAAACAAGATCAACTTCCAGAATGGACTGAGCCTCTTGTAACCATTACCAAAAGCCCTGGATCATCACCAGCCCACTTCCTGGCCCATCAATCAGTTCAGTTCAGCCACTCAGTCATGTCCACTTCTTTGCAACTCCATGGACTGCAGCACGCCAGGCTTCCCTGTCTGTCACCAACTCCGGGAGCTTGCTCAAACTCATGTCCATCAAGTTGGTGATGCCATCCAACCACCTCATCCCCTGTCATCCTCCTGGCCCATACTAGGCAAAAATATCCACCCTGGTCCTCACTTTAAAGTGCCCTAACCAGTCACCTAATGCCATCCTCCCAGCAGGAATTTTCTATGGCTTAAGACTATAAAAATTGGCTACTCACCCACGGAAAGCGTCAGCTCCCCCTTGAGCTGGCCCGCTGTTCTAACCCTATCCCCTGCTCTCCCTGGCCAGTCAGGAGGTGGCCCACTGTGCTCGCAGCACCTACATTATCTCTGCCCTTTGTCCTTAATCAATTAACTCCCTTCTGAAATACCCTGTGTCTGCAAATGCTTTTCCAACCCATGTTTGGACTACCACAACTGTTGTGTGCTCTGGAGCAATCCTTGAATCAAATGTCTTGAAGGCAGACCTTTTGTTTCGGAGGTGATCCCAGAACAGAGCCGTAGACGTGTAGGGAGGGAGACAGAGAGGGGAGGAAGGTGACAAAGGGGGGTGCAGTTGGTCAGCTGGCCGTGGTGGGGAACTGACGCCCAGCTGTACTGGGGCCTCTGGGAAAGATCTACGGAGTTAACCCCACCCACTCCCCTGGCCCAAGGGGTGAGGTCTTTGCACTATTTTACACTGTACAACAACATTTGTACACTTCTGACGACTGCACCGGAGCGTGGGTGAAGCGGGCTTAGCCTGTGACCTCGCTCAGCACCGCGGGGCTTGGCTGCAGCTCCGAGAGGGATCAGAGCTCGCGGACACTGGCAGCCACTCCACGTCCTGAGGGAGGGACAGAGCACATCTGAGGCTGGGATTAGAAGCGAAGATTCCCCAGGGCCCTGAGGAGAAGGTTGGGGAAGCAGAGCTGGGTCCACCCTCCATCCAGGGGAGCCCCAGTACGTCTGGGTGTCGCTGAGAACCTGGGGACCCTGGGAGGATCTGGGGCGTCCAGGGACCGCCTTGTCCCTTGAGCTGTCTGGCGGCTCAGCGTCCTCACTGCTTGAAGCTGCCCTTTCTCTTTCCATACTGTGAATATCACCAAGCCGTTCTGAATTCAGATTCTTTAAACTCTTCTTGTTAAAAAAGAAAATAAAAGCACCACCTCTTTTTTTTAATAATTAAATTCACTTATTTTTAATTGAAGGATAATTGCTTCACAATATTGTATTGGTTTCTGCTAAACATCAGCATGAACCAGACATAGGCATGTATATGTCCCTTCCCTCTTGAACCTCTCTCCCACCTCCCTCCCCATCACCCCTCTAGGTTGTTACAGAGCCCCTGTTTGAGTTCCCTGAGTCACACAGCACATTCCCATTGGCTACCTATTTTCCATATGGTAATGTACTCTCTCTGTACATCCTACCCTCTCCTTCCTCCCCACTCCCTATGACCACAAGTCTGTTCTCTGTATCTGCATCTCCACTGCCACCCTGCAAAGAGGTTCGTCAGTACCGTCTTTCTAGATTCCATATATATGCATTAATATATGATATTTGTTTTTCTCCTTCTGACTTACTTCACTCTGTATAGTAGCCTCCAGGTTCATCCATCTCATTAGAACTGACTCAAAGGCATTCCTTTTATGACTGAGTAATATTCCACTGCATATATGTACCACAGCTTTTTTATCCATTCATCTGTAGATGGGCATCTAGGTTGCTTCCAAATCCTAGCTATTGTCAATAGTGCAGCAATGAACATTGGGGTACATTTGTCTTTTTCAATTTTGGTTTCCTCAGAGTACATGCCTAGGAGTGGGATTGCTGGGTCCTTTGGTGGTTTTATTCCTAGTCTTTAAAGGAATCTCCATACTGTCTTCCATAGTGGCTATATAAAAGTACCATCTCTTTATTGGTTGTTTTAAGGGCAGTCAACCAGTGAGCAAAATCCTCTTTTGGCTTTGGGTCGTGAGGTTTCAGGGGCCACCAGACCTTATCTACCCGGGGGTCTGCTTGCTCATCTCCTAAATATACCAGACCCAAGGTGGCACCTTAGTAGATTCTTGTTTTCAAATGGAGAAGGAGTTTTTGCAGAAATGAGAGGCCAAGAGGCCACCAGAATCCATCACCGTCTAGGTAGTCCTCTGGGGTCCCACTGAGCCTCCAGGACAGCTCTGTACGATGGGACCTTATGCTCGTCTCCTAAATATACCAGACCCAAGGTGGCACCTTAGTAGATTCTTGTTTTCAAATGGAGAAGGAGTTTTTGCAGAAATGAGAGGCCAAGAGGCCACCAGAATCCATCACCGTCTAGGTAGTCCTCTGGGGTCCCACTGAGCCTCCAGGACAGCTCTGTACGATGGGACCTTCTGGGATGGTGGCGGGATGATGTCTGTCCCATCCACGACGGCAGCCACGTGTGGCTACTGAGCATCTGACATGTGGTCAGTGCAACCGAGGAACTGAATTTTTAAACTTCACTTAAATCAAATTAATTCACATTTAAATGGGCCACCTGCGGTTACTAAATTGGACTGGGAAGATCTTGAGCAAAGGGAATCCTAAACTAGTTTCCCTGGCTGGGGCTGAGTTTGGGGTCTGGTGAGAGTCAAACGTGTGCACTCAGGTGCAGGACTGGAACCCAGAAAGAAAGTGTCTGCTTCCTAGCTCATATCTTCTGGAAGAGCCCATCCAAGTCGAAGAAGTTATTATGTTCTGCCCTTTGCCTGGGATACTGAACTTGACCTCCCCCATCAGAGCAAATGGGAAAAACTGGCATCTCAGAGGCCACCTGGGTCAGGTGCTCTTGTGTGTGCTATCTCCCTTAGTCTCTGTGTCACCTGGCTGGGGAGCTGGGGTCATACTATGTACCCCCACTGTCCTGGAGGGGAAAGCTAAGACGCTGGGAGCCCCGCTGCTCAGCCTTGGATTCACAGTGAACAAGTGGCCACATCAGGGTTTGAATGCTCGTGATCCCTGCACACTTGGGGTTTTCCCCGGAAGGAGGTGTTTTGCTCTGAACTGTCTCCCACACTCTTTCTTGGAGCTCATGACTGACACTCACTGGGAAGGGTCCAGCAGATGCCCCTCGGTCCTCGTGGTAGTAGACTCCTGACCGCTGGCAGCAACTCTGCCCTGACCTACTCCTGCCCCCCACCCATGAGCCTCCTGTTAAAAATAACAAAGAATAACAAGAACTGTCTCCCACACTCTTTCTCGGAGCTCATGACTGACACTCACTGGGAAGGGTCCAGCAGATGCCCCTCGGTCCTCGTGGTAGTAGACTCCTGACCGCTGGCAGCAACTCTGCCCTGACCTACTCCTGCCCCCCACCCATGAGCCTCCTGTTAAAAATAACAAAGAATAACAAGAAACAGAGCTCCACAGTCATGGGGATAGCATGTGTTTTCCATTTTCTTCATCTCTTCCCCGATTCTCTAGATGTGGATTAAATTATAACAAAGAACTTCCTCTTCTCAATACTCTGGAATGACCTAGATGGTAAAAGGATCTCAGAAAGAGTGGACGTCTGTATATGTATAACGGACTCACTTCACTCTACACCTGAAACTAACACAGCTCTGTAGATCAGCTATACTCCAATAAAAATGAAAAAAAAAAAAAGAACTTACTGACTATAAGGCTGGGAGACAGCAGGAAGGGTTGTTTGGTAGAGGAATTTATCTCCGAGAATTTTTGTAAAACCGTTCCTTATTTAAAAAAAACTGTCCCACATGCCGAAGCTGAAGCTTCAATACTTTGGCCACCTGATGCAAAGAACTGACTCATTGGAAAAGACCCTGATGGTGGGAAAGATTGAGGGCAGGAGGAGAAGGGGATGGCAGAGGATGAGATGGTCGGATGGCATCACCGACTCAATGGACATGAGTTTGAGCAAACTCCGGGAGATATGGGGTCATAAAGAGTCGGACACTACTGAGCAACTGAACAACAACACCAAGTCCCCCAAACTTTCAATTATAAAATTCACACGTGTTCGTTACAGAAAATTTGGAAAACAGACAAATACAATGAAATGATATGTATGGTCACTCTCCTCCAAAAATCTTCACTACCTGTTTGTCATAGTCCTTTCCAGCTCTTTCTCTCCTTGCATGATTTGTTTTGTTTGTTGTAGCTGTGACTGCAGATTTTAGGGAGAATTCGAGATTGTGGTTGGGCAAAGATTAGGAGGATTTGGATCCCATGTGAAGTCAAAGGAATACCATAAATCACTGCTTTTCAAAACTTCTGGGACGGAGGTCCAGTTGTTAAACGTTCCGACCCATCACCCACCTTCAACCACATGTGGTCCTCCGTCTCAGGATGGAAGCAGCACAAGTCCCATTGGGCTTACCAGCGCATTCACCATCACCCCGTCAGCCAAGTGGAGCCTCCACACCCGTGCCTGGATGCTGTAGCAAAACTCTCAACATCTGCTCTTGATTCCTCACAGTAGCTCTGGTCTAGAGCCGGGATCTGTGAACTAGACCCTCGGGCCAAGTCCTGTCCCCACTGCACTTGAACTAGGGGTGATTCTGACTTTTTAAGTGGATGGGGAAATTTTTTTTTTTTTTTAAATTTCATGACATCTAAAAATTCTACGATTTCAGGGGCCATAAATAAAGTTCACAGAAACACAGCTTGTACCCTCCATTTCTGCACCATCTATGGCTGCTTTGGTGGGACCACCCTGCAGAACTGAGTAGTTAAGTCAGAGACCCACTGGCCTGCAGGACCTAAAATATTCACAGCATGGCTTTTTACAGAAGAAGTTTGGTGAGCCTTGCTCTAGATCACTGATTCCTGAGTTTACTGCCTCTCAGAATTATACAGAGTGAAGTAAACCAGAAAAGAAAAACACCAATACAGTATACTGACACATATATATGGAATTTAGAAAGATGGTAATGATGACCCTGTATGCGAGACAGCAAAAGAGACACAGATGTATAGAACGGACTTTTGGACTCTGAGGGAGAGGGCGAGGGTGGGATGATTTGGGAGAATGGCACTGAAACATGTATACTATCATGTAAGAAACGAAGCGCCAGTCTATGTTCGATACAGGATACAGGATGCTTGGGGCTAGTGCTCGGGGATGGTCCAGAGAGATGATATGAGGTGGGAGGTGGGAGGGGTGTTCAGGATTGGGAGATCGTATACACCCGTGGCAGTTTCATGTCAATGTATGGCAAAACCAATACAGTATTATAAAGTAAAAAAAAAAAAAAAAAGAATCTCCAGGGATTTTTTTTTTTTAAAGTCCACAGCTTGCCAGGCCACCTCCTGCTCTTTGGACTCAGAATCCCTGGGGAAGGGCGGGGCCCTGAGACTCTGCTTTTCAAATATGCCCAACCCCCACCCCTGCCCCCAGGGGGTTCTGATGACTCAGGGATCTGGACATCAGGCCAGGTGTGCCAGGGAGACGTGCCTGTCAAGCCCCCAGGCTGAGTAGCCAGGATGTCCCGGAGCTTGACTCAGAGTCTCTTCAGCGACAAAACCTCTCTTGTCCTGAACTGTCTGCTATATGTGGGCTCTGCAACCGCACTCCTGGCGGGTCCAGCCCTTCCTAGGACACAGCTCGATTCATGGGTCCTGGTGGGGCCCTGGCCCAGAGTCCCTCCTGCCACAGTGCAGCCTCTGCTCTGAGATTCTTGGCCGCCCTTAGACTGTCCCCTTGGGTACCTGTGGCCTCAGGAGGCTAGAATTCTTGTTCTGCCTTGGGGGCAGCGGGAGAGGAGTGCCAGGGCCCAGGGTCCCGTGTGCTGTGCGCCCTCTCTGGACCCCCCACCCCACCCTCTGCCTCCCTCACTCTCTGGTTTATGTTTCTGGCTCCAGAACTGGAGGCCTGAGCCAACCGCGCACATGGCCGGAGTCAGTTCTACGGGGCAGCTGAGGGGCGAGAGCTGGGAGGGAGATGACTGTGAAACAGGCTTGTTTCCTGCTGGTCTCCTCTCTCCCTGGGGGTCCCCATCAAAATCTTTATACAGTTGTTCCTTGATGTGAGAGCAGCCCTAGTGGGTTAGTGGTAAGCAGTCTGCCTGCAATACAGATGCCGGTTTGATCCCTGGGTCAGGAATAGCCCCTGGAGAAGGGAATGGCAACCCACTCCAGGTATTCTGGCCTGGGACAGAGGAGCCTGGCAGGTCACAGTCTAGTCTGTAGGGTTGCAAAGAGTCCGGCATGGCTTAGCAACTAACCTACCACCATCACTACCCCGCTTGATATCTAAGGAAGATTGGTTATAGGACCCCCGCAGATATCTAAATACATGGATGCTCGAGTGCCTTATATAAGATGGCACAGGACAGCCAGCCTCCACACCCGTGGGTTCCAGATCTGCAAACTTGGATTCCGCTGTTGGGTGAACCACAGCTGCAGAACCTGGGGATGCGGAGACCTAACTGTATTTGCAGCTCCTTTCAGGTTCCCTGATAGCTCAGGTGGTAAAGAATCTGCCTGCAATATGGGAGACCCCAGTTTAATTCCTGGGTCGGGAAGATCCCCTGAAGAAGGGATAGGCTATCCACTCCAGTGTTCTTGGGTTTCCTTTGTGGCTCAGTTGGTAAAGAATCTGCCCACGTTGCGACAGATCTGGGTTTGATCCCTGGCTTGGGATGATCCCCTGGAGAAGGGAAAGGCTACCCGCTCCAGTATTCTGGCCTGGAGAATTCCATGGACTGTATGGTTCATGGGATCGCAAAGAGTAGGACATAACTGAGCAACTTTCACTTTCACTTTTCTGGTTATAACCTCAGCTCTGCCCTCTCACCCTCTCCTTCTCACCTCTCCCCTTCTCTATATGTCTTTCCCTCTTTCCCCTAACTCTGCTTTTCCTCACTCTCTGGTTCTTCCTCTCCTGCTTTAGTTTTTTGGTCACACCCACTGCTTCCAGGCAGAGCTGAGCCACCTCCTCGGAGGGCTGGCCCCTCTTCCAGAACCAGATCATGTGGGGCGGTTCCTTTGGGGGCAGTGGCTCAGGCCTTTGGGCTGGACCTATTCACAGAGTTTATTATGGGGAAATGTATTCAGGCCCTGCCCTCAGAGAGCTCACAGTTTGGGGCAAGCGGGACAGAGACAGGCAATTTTAACAGTGCCTTAAAGGGTGATCTTGGCTTCCCAAGAGGCTCAGTGGTAAAGAATCTACCTGCCAATGCAGGAGATGTGGGTTCGATCTCTGGGTTGGGAAGATCCCCTGGAGAAAGGAATGGCAACCCGCTCCAGTATCCTTGCTTGGAAAATCCCATGAACAGAGGAGGCTGGCAGACTACAGTCCATGGGGTCGCAAAGAGTTGGACAAGAAACAGCAGCAGCAGTAACAGAGATCTAAGAAACAGTGACTTAAATCCCCAAGCATTGTTCTTTTATTAAATAAGAAGTTTAGAAGTAGACACCCCAAGGCAGAACCCAAGCTTGTTGCATATTTCTGCTCCCTTGTCTGTAGTAAGTAACTTCTGCCTTCACAGTATCCTCATGATCTAATATGGCTGCTGGAGCGCCAGCTATTGTATGAACTGCAGGATGGAAGAAGGAGAAAAGGCAAAAAAGGCATTTATCTCAACTGAGACAGATGCCTTTGAAGGAGGTTTCCTGGAAGCCCCACCAACACCCAGGCTTATGTCTCATGTAGTTATGCCTCCACACCTAGCTACAAGAGAGACAGAGAAATGTGAGTCTGGCTGGGTACATTCCTTCCTAAATACAACCATGATTTTGTTCTTTACCCAGAAAGGGAGAACAGATATTGAATGGCAACCAGCACTTTCCATCACACCCTCAAGATGTTTTTTCCAAAACAGAAGCTGTGCAGCATAGCAGAAAAAAGCTCTGGCTTAGACTCAAGGCAACCCCTCTACCAATCCCAGCTGTGCCATCTGGGCAAAGTCACATGCCCTCTCTGAGCCTTTGGCTCCCTCGTCTGCAAAAGGGGCTGCTGATGGTATTTCCCTTCCAGAAGGATCAGTAGGGACCCAGTGGAAATCTATGAATTATGTGCTGTGCTGTCCTGTGCTTAGTCACTCAGTCCTCTCTGACTCTTTGCCATGGACTGAAGCCCACCAGGCTCCTCTGTCCATGGGATTCTTCAGACAAGAATACTGAAGTGTTGCCTTGCACTCCTCCAGGTCATCTTCCCAGCCCAGGGATCAAACCCAGGTCTCCCACATTGTGGGAACATTCTTTACTGTCTGAGCCACCAGGGAAACCCAAGAATACTGGAGCGGGTAGCCTAACCCTTCTCCAGGGGATCTTTCCAACCCAGGAATCAAACTGGAGTCTCCTACATTGCAGGCATAGTCTTTACCAGCTGAACTGCCAGGGAAACCTCTGTGAATTATAGCACACTATATAAAAATGAGTAATATTTCATAGTAAAATTAAAAACAGGCTGAATCCTTCTTTGGACCAGAAGGGAACAACTGGTGGTTCACTTCTCCCTGGACAGAAGTGGTACCCCTCTCTTTGCTGCTCCTGTGCTGGCAAGGCTGTGGGAGCAAGTGAGACTCAGTGTGGACAGTGTTGGGGCCCTGCAGGTACAGTGTCCTCACGCCCTGGGCACAGTGGGTATCTCAGGAGAATGTCTACCTGTGGATGACACGGTTCCTGGTGGTTCCAGCTGATCATTGTTGTATGGTGGACAATAACCCCAAATCTATTGGCTTCGAATGGCAATTCATTCCTTCTCCTGTATCTGTAGATGCTGGAGGCTCAGCAGGGCAAGTTCACTTTCACGTCTTCCTTCTTGGGGTTTCAGTCAATGTCATCAGGGACTGCAGGCATCTGAAGGTTTGACCGGGCTGGCCCCCCCAGAGAGTTGCCCTACATCAGTCTTGTCCGACTCTTTGTGACCCCATGGACTGCAGCCTGCCAGGTTTCCCTGTCCTTCACCAACTCCTGGAGTTTGCTCAAACTCATGTCCATCGAGTCAGGGATGCCATCCAACCATCTCCTCCTCTGTTGTCCCCTTCTCCTCCTGCCTTCCATCTTTCCCAGCATTAGGGTCTTTTCCAATGAGTCATCTCTTTGCACCAAGTGGCCAAAGTATTGGAGCTTCAGCTTAAGCATCAGTCCTTCCAGTGAATATTCAGGGTTGATTTCCTTTAGGATCGACTGGTTGGAGCTCCTTGCAGTCCAAGGGACTCTCAAGAGTCTTCTCCAACATCACAGTTCAAAAGCATCAATTCTTCAGCGCTCAGCCTTCTTTACAGTCCGACTCTCACATCCATACATGACTACTGGAGAAACCGTAGCTTTGACTAGATGGACCTTTGTCAGCAAAATAATGTCTCTGTTTTTTAATACTTTGTCTAGGTGCTATACATGATTGGCAGCTAATGATGAGCTATCTCTTGACCCACTCATCCCTACTCATCTGCCACGTGTTTTCTCCATGTGGCTCAGGCATCTCACAGCATGGCAGCTGGTTCTGAGCGGGAACCATCCAAGAGCAAAAATGTCTCTGTTTTTTAATACTTTGTCTAGGTGCTATACATGATTGGCAGCTAATGATGAGCTATCTCTTGACCCACTCATCCCTACTCATCTGCCACGTGTTTTCTCCATGTGGCTCAGGCATCTCACAGCATGGCAGCTGGTTCTGAGCGGGAACCATCCAAGAGCAAATGTTTCAGGAGGAAGAAAGCAGAGACTGCCATTTCCCTGGAGGCTAGACCGGAAGTGGCATGCATCGCTCTGGCCAGGTTCAGGCGCTGGAGGAACACATTGCCTCTCCCCACAGGGCAGTCACGTGTATGTCAGGGAGGGTGGGGACTGGCGGCAGCGTCTCAGAGACCAGCCACCATGGCAACCTGAGCTGTTGCCAAGGTGAAACTGCTCAGGTGGTAAAACGCTATGCCCCAAGTGCACCCCCAGAGACTGCTGGGGCAGGGCGTCTGCGGTGTGGGTATAGTGATACTGAAAAGCTCCTGAGATGATTTTAATGTGCAGTCAAGGTTGAGAACCCTTGGCTTAATCCAACCCTGGAGAACACCCGAAAGACCCAGAGAGGAAAAGACCTCAAGGCTTGATCCTGGAGGTCTGGCAGTTTCCTAATTAGACTTTAGGAAGCTCTGCTCCCTGCACTGGTTTGGTTCCCACAAGACGTTCTAAGCAAGTAGCACACAGTTAGCTCATATGGCAGGGTACAGAGGAGCAGCACGGAAGCCAGGGTGAAAAGAGTTGTTATTAAGTGGGGAGGGACGGGAGGTGGGCCTAGAGCTTATAAAACTACCTGCAAGCCTCTTTGATCCAGGCTTTTGATCTGAAAGCAGTCGTTTGGCCAGCTTTTTCCATTGCCTTCTCTAGGAATTAACTTGTGTCAGAAAGCAGTGCAACTTCTAAAGAAATTGTCTGAAATACTGTTTTTAGAGCATTTTGGTCCATCAGCCTACCAATACTTAATATACTTTTCCTCTAAATTGGTGGTACCTAAATGATGGTTTCCAGAAGAAACACAAGCTGGAATCAAGATTGCCAGGAGAAATACCAATAACCTCAGATATGCAGATGACTCCACCCTTATGGCAGAAAGTGAAGAGGAACTAAAAAGCCTCTTGATGAAAGTGAAAGAGGAGAGTGAAAAAGTTGGCTTAAAGCTCAACATTCAGCAAACGATGATCATGGCATCCGGTCCCATCACTTCATGGGAAATAGATGGGGAAACAGTGGAAACAGTGTCAGACTTTATTTTGGGG
Organism: Oreotragus oreotragus; assembly: GCA_006410675.1. Classification (NCBI taxonomy): domain Eukaryota; kingdom Metazoa; phylum Chordata; class Mammalia; order Artiodactyla; family Bovidae; genus Oreotragus; species Oreotragus oreotragus. The sequence goes on along the minus strand of SJYX01013902.1, from coordinate 73,255 downwards.
GGCTCCAAAATCACTGCAGATGGTGACTGCAGCCATGAAATTAAAAGACGCTTACTCCTTGGAAG
>SJYX01013902.1:0-72609 GCA_006410675.1 Oreotragus oreotragus | reverse complement strand
GGGGGCAGGAGGAGAAGGGGAGGACAGAGGATGAGATGGCTGGATGGCATCACTGACTTGATGGACGTGAATCTGAGTGACCTCCGGGAGTTGGTGATGGACAGGGAGGCCTAGCGTGCTGTGATTTGTGGGGTCACAAAGAGTCGGACACGACTGAGTGACTGAACTGAACTGAACACCTTCATTGCAGGATGGAGGGGCAGGGAGATGGTTCATGAATATTCAAAGTTTTGCCCACTGGCCACACACATTAGAACATACTGTTTATTCCCAAGGCTCAAAAGCTGTTAAATGTCTTCAGTGAGGGAGAAAGAGGTTTTATTTTTCTGCACAGTTTATTTTGGTGCCTGTCCAAGTTTTGGAAAGGATCTTTCCTTTAAGACCCTGGGCATGTTTCAAGAGCAGAGTGGAGTTTTAAAAATGCCCTGCACACAGAGAGGCCATAGGCCTATCGGTAACATTGGTGAAGTCAGGGCTGGGAGGCAAGGAGGCAGTCGAATGAGGAGCTGACTGTGATCCCAGTCACCAGGGAGATGGCTGTCTAACAGAGGCCACATAATCAACTTCTCCCCTCAAAATGAATAAAACCATGCAATGAAGACAGCCGTGGAAATGTGAATGTGGACAATACATAACTGGAATTCTTTTGCAATGGAGGGACCTGATAAGGCATCTTGTCCAATAACCTGTGGGATGTTGGAACCCCCATTACTCTACTGCTGAAGCCACCCCAAAGTAGGGACGGGGAAGTGTCCTTTCTCTCTCTCTTTGGCCAGTTCTGATGCTACATAGACCTCCCTGACACCCACCTACCCATCCTCTCTACACCTTCCACCCTGCTCTGTGAATCACCTAACACTCCATGTCAAAGGGGCAGGAATTCTGCAAGTGGCATTTGCCAGGCTGTCTTGCCAACAGGCTTCTGCTGAGGTTCTTCCAATGGGAGGCACCAGAGAGATACGAAAACAGCAGAAGAGGAAGCTCATCCTGTTCTTTCTGTTGCAGATGGAGCCTCCAGCAGAAGCAGCAATAAGTGGAAAATTTCATGGACAGAGGAGTTCCATGGGGTCCCAGAGTCAGACATGACTAAGCGACTGAGCACCTGAGCTCATACACACACACACATACACACACACACACAGGCTAAGGTGGAAGGAGACTGGAGGAACTTGAGTACCATCAGCTGCAATGTCCCTCCCATGCTTGTGTGTGGTTCTGATGTCTGGAGCTACAGGAGCCATCTTGTGACCATAAGGTGATAATGAACTCTCTGAGGTTGGTGGTGCAAGAATGCTGGGAAAATCTACAATCTTTCTTGATGTCGTTGGGCTGCTATGCCAAAACTATCACATCCACAGGTTTTACCAAAACTATCACATCCACAGGTTTTACCAAAACTATCACATCCACAGGTTTTACCAAAACTATCACATCCACAGGTTTTACCAAAACTATCACATCCACAGGTTTCTTTTTTATTAAATAATTGTGTCTGTATTTCTTAAGCCACTATTACTTGTGTGTTCTGTTATTTGCAATTTAAAAAATCCCACTTGAGACAACACCATGAAATGAATGGATTTCATTTCATTTCAGAGAGGTTTAACAGAAGAGCTGGCTGGTGCGAGTCACCAGAAGTCACCCCCTTGCATCTGAATCCTTGTCTCGGGGTTTGCTTTGAGAGGACACAAAATAAACCCCTCTCCAAATAAGACCATTAAATGTTTGTTAATAAACATACAAATGGGTGACTGAATTGACACATGAATGGGCATAACTTCAGTCTCTCCATGTTAAGTAATTGATGACATTTCTACAGCTTTTGGCTAATGGATATCTATTTTGGGTTTTCTTGGATTCTCTTTTTTGACCTCTGACTGCACATTAAAAAGTCACTTGACACTAATTATTGACTTCTCAGATCTTCTGTCTGCACTCTGCAATTGTTTAAATATTACTAATAAAGTATTGATCAATTTATTTACTAGATAGTTTTAAATAATAATCTATTATTAATAAATATTCTATTACTTATAATCTATAACAGATATAATCTATTATCTATTGATAATATATAATTATTTATTAGATATTTATTTAATAATCTATTATTAGGTTTATTAGTTTTTAATAAAAAGCTATTTATTAACTAGAAAGTTAACAAATTCCAACTTCGCTCTGTGCAATGCTGGAAATTAAAGAACATTGTTTTCCTCTGGTGCCCATTAGTAGAAAGCTGGGGCAAGGGGCTATAGGAGTCATGCAGAACAGCTTAGTTTTTGTCGGGAAAAGAAATCCTTCCCAGTGAGTCTATGGGTAGTAAGTCCATATCACTTGCCTTCACTCTTCAAGGTCGTTTTAAAACCTACACGTCCTCCAAACAGCATGGGGCCCAAGTAATGTTTGCCCAAGTTGTTTTTCTTAGAAACTTGGGGTCAGCTGTGTCTAAGTTGAACCAGTTAAGACTGGAGAGGATCACCGCCCTCCAACCATGCACGCACGAGTGTCCAGTTCAGTGAACTTTTGGCATTGGAGGGCCGAAAACTCCACCCTAGGAAAGTACAGAGGCTTGTCACCTAGTTATGCCTGCTAAGAGGGAGAAAATGATAACCCACTCTGGTATTCTTGCCAGGAGAATCCCATGGACAGGGGAGCCTGGCTGGCCATAGTCGAGGGGGTTGCAAAGAGTTGGACACGACTGAAGCAACTGAGCATGCATTCCCAATAGACTCTATGGCCTGGGAAGCCTAAAATATTTCCCATCAGGCCTTTGCAAAAATAGTTTGCCCCTTCTGATTTAAATATGCCTCCTTCCTTTTAGTCTTCTAGATCATGAGTGAAATTCCCCTTTGTCCCTGAGGGTCCCGTGTGGCTGAGTGATGCTCTGAGTGTCTGTGGCTTTGACATCCCTGAGTCGGAAGGAGAGAAGCAGTGGGAAAATGCAGGAGGGGGGGATGGATGGACATGGGTGGGCAACTGGGATTAGTGAAAGAAGATAAAAGGGCATCCAAACAAGTGTGCGCTTAGGTGCTCAGTCATGTCCAATTCTTTGCAACTCCATGGACTGTAGCCCACCAGGTCCTCTGTCCATGGGGATTCTCCAGGCAAGAGTACTGGAGTGGGTTGCCATGCCCTTCTCCAGGGAATCTTCCCAACCCAGGGATCGAACCCAGGTTTCCCGCATTACAGGAAGATTCTTTACCATCTGAGCCACCAGGGAAGCCCAAGAGCCTCCCCTTTGTGCTGTCACTGAAGGGCCGCCCTTGTCAGCTTGGCCAGGCATCCAAGCAGAGCCACCTTCTGCGGCTCTGGGCTCGGGAACCCTGGGATGGCTGGCCACCTGCCGGCTTCTATAAGTCGTCTGGCACCGGAAGTGTAACCTGGGGCTGTGTATTGTTTCCTGGAGGAAGCAACCACCTTCTCTCGTCTGCGGACACCGTGTCGCCTGCCTGGCCATTGGCAGCAGTTTTAATGGCACCTCTGATGGCTGCTCAGGAGCAAGGACCTTGATGGAGCTCCTACGGGGACATAGGACAGGCTACCAGGGCCATTTTCAATCCTTGGAGTCCTAGTCCATGGCCACGGCAATAAATCTTAAGTTATTTGTGGGGGTGAAACAGTCTCTTCTCTCTTCCCCCTCCCTGACCACTGGGGTCATTTTTCCAGCATCTGTGTGCTTTGCAGACACCTGCGGCTTCAGGCACCTGCCCTCAGTGCTACATCCACCCCCACCCCTTAGAGCCTGGACCGCCTGGGGTCTGGGGATCTGTCTTCCTGCAGGGCAGCCAGTGACTGACCAACGCCCAGCTTCCCCTGCCTCTGGGTTGAATTCCTGCCCCAACTCCCTGTGGGTCTGCTGAGGATGGGCCTTGATCAGGTTCCCGTGCAAACAGGAGGGGCCTGCACCTAATCTTCGGGTGGAGCCCACAGGGGTTTTAGGCTGTGGCCGCTCACATCTCTGGACGGTCAGGAGGTGGAGTTCAGGGCAGTCCACTGGTCTGAGTCATGTGTATCTGGACAAATGAAACGGAATTGTGGAGCAGGCAGAATGCAGGCCTGGGGACAAGTGTCTTCTGGGTCCTTTTCAGATGCAAGAATTGACTCACTGTATCAATAACACCTGATATGCTCAGTGCAGAGTCATCACTCTAACTCTGCAGGTATCAGTGCTGCCCAGATCAGGAAGGGCACCGGCAGCAGGGAGTGAGACAGTGGAATGGGCTCCATCGCCGTTTCTCAGCCCTGAGCTTCCCACCCTGCTCACCTCTCACCTGGCTGCCCCCGGCTCTTCCGGGTGGAAAGAAGTCCACAGAGGAGAGCTGAGGGCCAGGGAAGGGCCGCACCCCGACAGGACCCGAAACGGCCCTGGTCCCGGCCTCTCTCTCCCTCGTCCAGTGCCCGACAGGTGTGCAGGCCTCCTGGCCCTGCCATCGCCACCCCTGGGAGTCGGGCTGGTTCCAGCTCAACCCCCACACCCCACCTGCTCCTTGGGCCACAGGCCACGGCCTCCTGCCTTCAGATTCCTAGGGTGAGGTGAGGCGGCCGCCTCCCCACTGGTTCCCAGGAGGGTGGGCCTCCCAGCCTCCAGCCACTTTCCTCAGAGGACTCTGCCCCCCTGGCCTCTCAGATTCAGCCCTGCCTAACCCTGAGGCAGTCAGCAGACAGGATCATCACCTGGTTTCTGTGCGTCTGAGCCAAGCATGGTTGGCTTTGGCCTCTGTCAGAATGAGATAGAAGGAATCTCTTTCTTAAAATCCTCTTACTTTGTCCTGTTTCAGTGCCTATCAGTTTTCTGGGGCTGCTGTGACAAATGACCACAAACCGGTGACTTCAAACATTGGAAGTTTAAAAACAGAGTTGCCATTTGACCCAGAGATCCCACTCCTGGGCACATAGCCAGAGAAAACTCATTTGAAAAGATATATGCATCCAGTGTTCATAGCAGCCCTCTTCACAATAGCCAAGGCATGGAAGCAGCGTAAGTGTCTACTGAGAGACGAGCGGATAGAGAAGATGTGGTACATATAGACAATGGAATATTACTCAGCCATAAAAAGAATGAATCAATGCCACTTGCAGGAAATGAGGTAAATCAGATAGGAAAAGACAAGCATCATATGATGTCACTTATACATGGAATCTAGAAATGACACAAATGAACTGATTTGCAAAACAGACCCACAGATATAGAGTCTGTGGGAACAGACTTGTGACTGCCCAGGGGGAGAGGGAGTGCAGAAGGGATGGAGTGGGAGTGCGGGGTCAGCAGATGCAAACTAGTGTAAGGAAGATGGATAAATAGCAATGTCCTACTGTATAGCGCAACAAACTATATTCAGTATCTTGTAATAAACCATAATGGAAAAGAATATGCCAAAGAAAGCATATATGTGTATGACTAACTCATTTTGCTGTATAGCAGAAATTAGCACAATTGTAAATCCACTATACCTCCATAAAATAAAAACCATTGTTTAAATTGGAAGTTTATCATCCACAGATCCTCAGACTAGAAGTCCAAAACCAAGGTGTGGCCAGGCCCCACTCCTTCTGTAGGCTCTAGGTGAGGAAAACTCATTTTGCTGTATAGCAGAAATTAGCACAATTGTAAATCCACTATACCTCCATAAAATAAAAACCATTGTTTAAATTGGAAGTTTATCATCCACAGATCCTCAGACTAGAAGTCCAAAACCAAGGTGTGGCCAGGCCCCACTCCTTCTGTAGGCTCTAGGTGAGGATCCTGCCTGCTCTGTCCTGCTTTGGGTAACTCCGGGCACCCCTTGGCTGGCGGCTACATGACCCTATCCTTGCCGTGTTTCCTCTTCTGTCTGATCACCCTCTGCCTCACTCTTATGGGCTCACCTGCTGTTGGATTTAGGGCCCACCAATTAATCCCAGATGATCTCATCTTAGGATCCTTAAGTTAATTTCTTCTGCAAAGATTTTATTTTATTTTTTGCCAAATAATGTTACATTCCCAGGTTCCTGGAGTTAGTCATGTTGATGGAGCCACCATCCAGTATAGAATATTTTATTTATTTTACTTTATCCCCTCTCCCCTCTTCATATATTCCTTCCCCACCAGAGGCCATGGGAGACCACAAACTCTTGGGCACTCCTCCCTTGGAGGGGTGGAGTCTATGTCCCTCTCTCTGAACCGGTGGGGTCATGTCCACTTCCACCAGCCGGGTGTGAGGGGCGGGTGGGTTGCTCTGTGACTTCCAGTGGCCTTCTCCTGGCTGGCAAGACTTCTGAGCCTCCATGTCCCCCTGTCTGAGACCACCATGCTGGAGAGGCACCCTGTGGATGCTCCGGTTGGCAGCCCCAGCTGAACCCCGTCAAAGTGCCAAACGTGTCAGCAAGCACCGTGAGCCGCAGACCAGCCCAGCTCCCCACAGATGCCGTCTGGTGACCTCTCTGGGCACTGTGTGGAGCTGCTCCAGTGTGCCCAGCTCTGTGGTAGGTGACAGACCACCTGTCTCTGCTTGTAAGAAGCTTCTTGGGGGAGGAAGAAGCGCAAACAGAAGAGTGTTTGCACAATGGGCTTAGCGCAGTGCAGGAGATAAGCCAAGGGCTTCGGGTGGAAGGGCAGGGGTGAGGGGTCTGCAGGGAGCACGATGGGTGAGGAGCTTTGTGAGGGGCGGGGCTCAGAGGCCCTGGAAACAGGTGGAGAGACATGTTCTGGGGAAGGAGGTGGGCCACGGGGGAGCTGTCGGGGAAGTCAAGTCCGGGGACATCCTGGCATCCCCCACCTCATCCTTCTATCCACCGCTGACCATGGCTGCGGCATAGACACTTCCTGTGCATGCAGCTGCGTTCCTAGCACGAGCACCCACCACGCTGGCTCTCACTGCCTCAGGGGATTCATGCCCCTGGGAAGTAACCGTGGGGCACAGCTCAAGCCTCAGCTTTTGTCCTTTGCAGAGATAACCCTAGGGCATATCCTGTACATTCCTGGTCGGGGGGCCAAGGAGGGAGTGAAGCCCAGGTGCCCAAGAACAGGAGCTCTGTTCCGGCTTCCCTCCTCTGACCTCACTCCTGCCTCCTGGGCCTCCTACCAAGTGAACTCTCTGCACCCAAGTCCTGGGCTCTGCTCTGCTGACCCCCAGCTAAGACCCCCATAGAGAAGAACGTTTAAGTGAAGGAGGTCAAAGGTTGTCCAAATATCACAATATGGGTGGTGGGCTGCATTCTGGAGAGTAGCTGTTGGATCCGCAATGAAAAGGTGGCATTCTTGGGGGTCAGTTTGGTGGAGTGATGAGGAAGGCAGTCCTGAGGCCAGGAGGTAGAAACAGTACGAAGCTTAGAGGAGCGGGGAGGATAGGGCCCCTTTACTGTGTAACGGTTCCCAGCCATCCCCCCCCATCACATTCTGCTCCCTTCCACAGAGGTCTCAGGTCCCCTTTGGGGCATGGCATTGCTTTGGAATGTCCTGGAATTTTCTGTGATGGACATTCTCACACCCTAGGGGCTGGCATCCATGTAGAGGAGTCTCGGCCCCTCTCTCAGTGATATGGACCTTCAACCCACGTGCCCAGCTCTGTGTGTGGAACTATTGTCTGCTTTTCGAGGCCGCCTCAGAGAATTCCCCCTGGCCCAGCCACCCCCAACAGTGAGGTTAGTGGCAGCCAGTGGTGGAAAAAGAGGCACAGACAAAATACAAGTGTCTGTCCAAGGTCAGCCAGGAAGCCCGCGGCATCCGCAAGTCTGGGCCAGAGAACAGATCTCCTGGCCCAGCCATGGCGTGAAGGGCTAAGCCCACATGCTTCCAGAGGGGCAGGGGGAGGAAAGGGAAGTCCTGTTCCTTTCTGTCTACAGAGACACACCCCGTGGATGCTGGCAACGTTTGTGGGGCCTCCTGGAAGGAGCAGGGCGGCTGCTAAATCCCAAGAGGTGGGAGCAGTCTACTGGCCGAGCCTGGGTGCCACTGTCCTAGGCGGATTCTGCCTGCTTCTGTCCTGAGCCACGGGGCACCCATGCATTCATCAGTGGGCCAACGGGGCTGGCTTCTTCCCCTACCCACCAGGGCCCAAGTCCAAGTCCAGGGCCTGGGGTTTGGAAGGAACAGAGATAAAGGAGGGAGAGAGGGTGGAGGGGGAGGCCTTACACCTGGAGGGACTGAATGATGCTGGCCTTGAGCACAGGGGACACTCAGGCAGGAAGAACGGGGGTGTGTGTGTGATGTTAATAAACCCACAGCACTAACAACAGGCATGTCCCTGAAGTCAGGGAAGTAAAATTTTTTTTATTTTGCAATGTGTGAGGAAGCAAAAGGCAGAGCTCCCTTAAGGCACAGAATGTAAAACTGAATTTAAAAATGACAGTGAAAGTGAAAGTCACTCAGTCCAGTATGACTCTTTGCAACCCCATGGACTATACAGACCATGGAACTCTCCAGGCCAGAATACTGGAGTGGGTAGCCTTTCCCTTCTCCAGGAGATCTTCCCAAACCAGTGATCGAACTCAGGTCTCCCGCATTGCAGGCAGATTCTTTACCAGCTGCAAGGGAAGCCCAGAAATGACAGTAGGAGGATTTAAAGAGAGTTCTCCTGAGATGCTGAGTTTCCTGGCCTCTGGGATAGGGATAAGCTCTCATCTACACTTAGGAGACTTTAGCAGTGTGCTGGTAAATATTTAGCAACTAGCTCTCAAAAAAAAAAAAAATCTGATTTGCAGCGCTTGCCAATGTCCACGGTATAAACAGTCCCTCGATGGCCCATCTCATCCCACCTGTGTAATGTCACGGACCGTGGAGCCGGAAAGAGATGCACACAGTCTGTTCTCAGAGAGGGTGTGTGTGGTGCTAGCAACACCTCCCCCTCACCTCCAGATGCTAGCCAGCTCCCTCGTTTTGCAGCAGGAAGGAAGAAAGCCCAGAGAGAATGACCCTCAGGGCCACTCGGGGAGTTAGCGGCAAAGCTGAAGCCCTGACCCCGTGCCTTACCCTTTGTTCCATGACATCACTTATTATTTGCTTTACTCTGACATAAGCAAGGCCTGTTCTAACCTCAGCCTTCTTTCTCTAGTTTTAAATTGTGTGTGTGTGTGGTGTGTGTTGGCCACGCCCTCTGTGGGGGACATAGCTCCTCACTTGCCCAAAGCTCGCACCTTCACATCCTTTGGGTCTCAGCTCAGAGCAGCTTCCCAAGCCCCACACCACATCCACTTCCTGCCATCAGGGTGCAGCCCTGTCCACTTGCTTCAAAGCACTTAGTATTGAACATCACCTTGTGGTAATCTCCTCCCTAAAGGGCAGACTCTCAGGTCAGCTCCTAGACTGGACCTGGGATCTCTTCCTGTATTTGCCATATACTCATTGAACAGCTACTATGTGCCAGGTGTGGCTCTGGCATCTCGTTTTCAGAGAGGAGCTGGGTCCCTCTGCTGCAGCAGGTGGCACGTGTAGAGGTCCCTCCCTGACTGTGTTTGGAGCTTGGGACCCACCCGTCTGACCCCAGAACCGGAGAGAACAGAGGCGGCAGATCTGGGCTGGAGGGAGGGTCCACACCGTGCAGACTTCTGGCCGCCCTTCCTGGTGGCCACCGCTTCACGCATGGAGTCCATGTCTGTCCTTGTCAGCCACCTGTGCTNAAGGCAGTCCTGAGGCCAGGAGGTAGAAACAGTACGAAGCTTAGAGGAGGGGGGAGGATAGGGCCCCTTTACTGTATAACGGTTCCCAGCCATCCCCCCCCATCACATTCTGCTCCCTTCCACAGAGGTCTCAGGTCCCCTTTGGGGCATGGCATTGCTTTGGAATGTCCTGGAATTTTCTGTGATGGACATTCTCACACCCTAGGGGCTGGCATCCATGTAGAGGAGTCTCGGCCCCTCTCTCAGTGATATGGACCTTCAACCCACATGCCCAGCTCTGTGTGTGGAACTATTGTCTGCTTTTCGAGGCCGCCTCAGAGAATTCCCCCTGGCCCAGCCACCCCCAACAGTGAGGTTAGTGGCAGCCAGTGGTGGAAAAAGAGGCACAGACAAAATACAAGTGTCTGTCCAAGGTCAGCCAGGAAGCCCGCGGCATCCGCAAGTCTGGGCCAGAGAACAGATCTCCTGGCCCAGCCATGGCGTGAAGGGCTAAGCCCACATGCTTCCAGAGGGGCAGGGGGAGGAAAGGGAAGTCCTGTTCCTTTCTGTCTACAGAGACACACCCCGTGGATGCTGGCAACGTTTGTGGGGCCTCCTGGAAGGAGCAGGGCGGCTGCTAAATCCCAAGAGGTGGGAGCAGTCTACTGGCCGAGCCTGGGTGCCACTGTCCTAGGCGGATTCTGCCTGCTTCTGTCCTGAGCCACGGGGCACCCATGCATTCATCAGTGGGCCAACGGGGCTGGCTTCTTCCCCTACCCACCAGGGCCCAAGTCCAAGTCCAGGGCCTGGGGTTTGGAAGGAACAGAGATAAAGGAGGGAGAGAGGGTGGAGGGGGAGGCCTTACACCTGGAGGGACTGAATGATGCTGGCCTTGAGCACAGGGGACACTCAGGCAGGAAGAACGGGGGTGGGTGTGTGTGTGATGTTAATAAACCCACAGCACTAACAACAGGCATGTCCCTGAAGTCAAGGAAGTAAAATTTTTTTTATTTTGCAATGTGTGAGGAAGCAAAAGGCAGAGCTCCCTTAAGGCACAGAATGTAAAACTGAATTTAAAAATGACAGTGAAAGTGAAAGTCACTCAGTCCAGTATGACTCTTTGCAACCCCATGGACTATACAGACCATGGAACTCTCCAGGCCAGAATACTGGAGTGGGTAGCCTTTCCCTTCTCCAGGAGATCTTCCCAAACCAGTGATCGAACTCAGGTCTCCCGCATTGCAGGCAGATTCTTTACCAGCTGCAAGGGAAGCCCAGAAATGACAGTAGGAGGATTTAAAGAGAGTTCTCCTGAGATGCTGAGTTTCCTGGCCTCTGGGATAGGGATAAGCTCTCATCTACACTTAGGAGACTTTAGCAGTGTGCTGGTAAATATTTAGCAACTAGCTCTCAAAAAAAAAAAAAATCTGATTTGCAGCGCTTGCCAATGTCCACGGTATAAACAGTCCCTCGATGGCCCATCTCATCCCACCTGTGTAATGTCACGGACCGTGGAGCCGGAAAGAGATGCACACAGTCTGTTCTCAGAGGGGGTGTGTGTGGTGCTAGCAACACCTCCCCCTCGCCTCCAGATGCTAGCCAGCTCCCTCGTTTTGCAGCAGGAAGGAAGAAAGCCCAGAGAGAATGACCCTCAGGGCCACTCGGGGAGTTAGCGACAAAGCTGAAGCCCTGACCCCGTGCCTTACCCTTTGTTCCATGACATCACTTATTATTTGCTTTACTCTGACATAAGCAAGGCCTGTTCTAACCTCAGCCTTCTTTCTCTAGTTTTAAATTGTGTGTGTGTGTGGTGTGTGTTGGCCACGCCCTCTGTGGGGGACATAGCTCCTCACTTGCCCAAAGCTCGCACCTTCACATCCTTTGGGTCTCAGCTCAGAGCAGCTTCCCAAGCCCCACACCACATCCACTTCCTGCCATCAGGGTGCAGCCCTGTCCACTTGCTTCAAAGCACTTAGTATTGAACATCACCTTGTGGTAATCTCCTCCCTAAAGGGCAGACTCCATGTGTTCACTCTCAGGTCAGCTCCTAGACTGGACCTGGGATCTCTTCCTGTATTTGCCATATACTCATTGAACAGCTACTATGTGCCAGGTGTGGCTCTGGCATCTTGTTTTCAGAGAGGAGCTGGGTCCCTCTGCTGCAGCAGGTGGCGCGTGTAGAGGTCCCTCCCTGACTGTGTTTGGAGCTTGGCACCCACCCGCCTGACCCCAGAACCGGAGAGAACAGAGGCGGCAGATCTGGGCTGGAGGGAGGGTCCACACCGTGCAGACTTCTGGCCGCCCTTCCTGGTGGCCACCGCTTCACGCGTGGAGTCCATGTCTGTCCTTGTCAGCCACCTGTGCTGTCCCCCTGCCCAAGGCCAGCAGCCATCTTTAATTCGGGATCCTGAACGTGCAAGTTCAAGACCCGCAAGAGAGCTTAGTCTTCCCCCTCAAATCTGTGCCTTGGCCCCCAGGCTGTCAGAGGGGTGGATTTTTCAGTAGGAAACCTGGGAATGTTCATTCGGGGCCCACTTTACCCCTCAGGTGGCCCTGCAGGTAGACATGAGCTCTGGCCTCACCCAGTCTGCAGTGTGTCGCTTCATGCTTGATCATGGGCCACCTGGGCCTCCGTCCCAGGGCTGGACAGGACGTGGCCATGGGCTTCAGCCTCCTTCCCTGAGCACCTTGGCCCTGCTCACGGCAGGACTCAAGGGAGTCCACCCCCTTCCTCCCCCGCAGGCATCCTTTGCTGCCCTGTGGAAGGCCTTTGCCTCCATCCTGCTCTCTGCCCTGGGGGCCTTGTGTTTTCCTCCACTCCTGGAACTGGCTGCTTCTGTCAGTTTGGCAGTCGTAGCCCCCTCTTCTGAATCCTTACCAGCCTCTGTCCTTTCCTGTGCCGACCCGTGTACACTCAGCAGAGGGGCCAGCAAAGGTCCAGGGCCTGGCCTCGGCGGCCCCAGTTTAGCTTCGTGCACCATCAGATGGTGTACGTGTAAGAAGTCCTGCCACTGGACCTTGAGGCAAGGATTCACGGGCAAGTCGTTTATTTGGGAGGGGGCCAGGAGATGTTGATAAGGGTTGGGTGGGGGTCAGAAGGGAATTGGAGGAGCTGGTACTGGTGAGTCATGGAGCCGGGTACCTGTGTGGGGTTGCTCTGCAAGGCTGCAGTGCCCACTCCTCAGGATGATGCCCCACCACCCCAAGAGTGGAGAGTGGGTTTGTGCCCATGGGTCATTGGCTGAAGTGCTGGGGCTAATTCCCAGGGCCCTTCCAGCCTGATCTGTTCATGGGCAAAGCATCCTCCAGAGGCTTCAGGCACCGCCTTAGAATGAAAAGAGGCAGATAGTGCAAAGGAAGGTGGTAACAGCCAGTGAGTCTGGGCAGGTCTGGACTGCTACAGCCCCCTCCAAATAGATCCATCCACCTATCCATTCATCTACTCATCCGTTCATTCAACCATCTGTTCATCCATCCACCCATCCATTCATCCACCCACCCTTCTCTCCATCCACCCATCTGTTCATCCATCCACCCATCTGTTCATCCAACCGTTGTGTGTTGTGGGGTGTATACTTGAGCTGGATCAGGTGTTGGTGGCCGGGGCTGCCTCTTGGGCTTCGTGTGGCAGGAGATGGAGACACTTCAACCCCAGGAGAGTCTGAAGGGAGGATGTGAGAGCTTGGGGATGGAGGGCAGGATGAGGGGGCAGTCACAGAGTGTGGAAGGTACCCTGGGAGGCACTGTTCCCAGGGGTGAGAGGGAGCCAGGGGCCCTGCTTGGGGAATCCCAGGTGGGCTCTGTAGGGGAGAGAGAGGCGGGGAAGGGAGAGAGGGCCATGGTGAGAGGCAAGGCCACATGATCACGCCTGGAAGGCCCTGGAAATCATGGCAAAGAGATGAAGCCAAGACACTGAAGAGTCACCCCCAGAAATGGCTGCCCAGATTCCTGTTCAGGAGAGACAACCCATCACCCTTGTACCCTGCCCTCTCCCCTGCAGAACCCATTTCAGGTCCCTAAGTAGGTCATAAATAAGTGTATGTGTGTGTGTGTATTTTTTATAGTGTATACATTGTAAAATACACAAAGTGAAGTTTCTTGCTCACTTTGACCCTCCACGTTCAACCTCTCCCCACCAGGACCCCTGATTTCAGTGTTCTATCTTTCTAGAGGTGTTTCACACAGCTATAAGCAATATTTCCTTTTCTTACAAACGGTCTTTGGCCTCTTCCACTTAACAATACAGCATCGTGGAGGTACTTCCAGCTCAGAGCATGACACTCACCCTATGAAAGGCCTCAAATATTCCATTAGATGAGAGAGCAAAGGAATTAGCCCTCCAACACCCAGAACGCGAGGTCAATTCCAGTTGTTCCTTGCTACCGGCAACAACACCCTATGTGTGTGGACTTTGTTCTGAAAGAGAGGGAGAGAAAACCACCCAGATGGCTTCAGAATTTCTGTCTAACAGATACTTATTGGTGCATCATTTAAGTGCCAGGCCTGTTGTAAGCGCTAAGAAGCCCCTGCCCTCGGGGCCAGCCTCATGATGAATCTCACCGCCCTGCTGTTTCTCTCCAGGAGGGTGGGTGTCCACAGAGCAGGCAAAGCGCTTTGAACCACAGCCTCGGCGCTTGGCTGGGTCCTACCAAGCTGCTTGACCACAGGCTCAAGGGCAACTGACAAACATGCATCTGGGCAGCGGAGAGTTGTGAGTGTGTCGAGATATATTTAGAAGGAGCCCCTCGGTGCTCCAGGCTGGAAAGCAAATAGCTGCTTGCATAGCTTTTACAGCGAGCATAGAAAAGGCTGGAACTGCAGAATTCCAGGAAGGCTATGCTAGAGGTTTCTCTGAAATGACAGGCTCTTGGGCCCAGTCTTTCTCCAAACACAGAAGCCTCTGGGAGGTCCGTGGCTTTTGCATCAGAGCTGAGTCCCAGCCAGCTCCAGAGGAATCCACCCAGCAGGGCAGAGGGCTTCACTGGGAGAAGTGGGCTGAGGGTTGGATTGAAATGCAGAGGCAGACAGGACTTGTTGCCAGCAGAGGATTGGGAGGTGACTCCTGCACGAATGGGGGCTGTGGGTGGTTGGGGGAGGAAGAGGATGGGAAGATGCTGGTCAGAGTGTAAACCGGGGTGCTGAGGCCCAGGGAGCTGACATGGCGCATGGAGCATCCTTTAGAGTTGCCACTGAGGGCAAGGATTCTGGGGATTTATTCTGCCAGCATCCTTGTAGCTGGTCAATGTCTCCTGGGGAGGGAGCAGGGTTGAGTTCCAGCCTGCGCTGCAGGAGGCTGCAGAGAGAAGCTGCTGGGTTGGCCTCCAAGGGACTTTTATTCAAAACCTCCTAACTGATAAGCATCAGCAAATGACCCTGCATTTTCTAAATGAAACAAGAGCCAAACAAAACAAGCTGAGCCCCTGGGATGCAGAGTTCAGACCTGCAGATTGCTGGATGGAGGGCAAGACCCTTCTGCTCTCCTTCCAGGCGGTGAGACCTCCCAGCGCCCGGGATCTGCAGAACCAGAGAACCCTGAGCAGTGAGTGGTTCCTTCTGCTCCACCCACACTTAAAAATTCTTAATGGATCCATCTGACGTGGATCAATATACTTAAAATTTAGGGGACTGGAATAAAACTGGAACACCAGGAGCCTGCTATTCCTGAAGCCAACCCCCAAGACTTCTCAGGTACGTGAACCAATGAATTTGTTGTACTGTTGTTCAACCCAATTAGAATTGGATTTCTGTCCCTATCTCAAATAGTCCTGGGGATACCCTGCCTTGACACCCCCAGAGACTCCAACCAGTATGCAGACAGTCTTTATTCCCACCAGGTGAGTAATAAAAGTGACTCATTTCCAATTAGCCTTGCTGAACAGATGATCAGCCAATTTTGACTGGTCTCTCTGGGAAGTACACATGTGGCTGGGTTTCCAGATATTTTTAGGTGTGGGGGAGACTTGCCGTGTCCCACACTCCATGCTGGGAGGCATGGATCCAGTGACCATCAATGGTTGCCCAAAAGTGCCAGGTAGCTGAGCCCAGGTTGCCTATGCCTCTAGGCTGGTGGCTTTCATGCGAGCTCTTGTCTGGAGCTGGTAGATATTAGAGGTGGGTCTGCTGTCCACTGTCCTGTTGAATTGATGGCCTTGTTTATTTTCACATTTGATCTTCATCTGTCAGTGAACCACAGATCGGTGTGGACTGCCAGCACCCAGCAGAGCGTTTGGCCAATAAGAGGTTCTCAAGACACATGTGATGACTGTATCATGTGAGCTGCCCCCTGATCTGCCGGCCTCTGGATGGGCTGTGTATTCATGGGGGGTTGAGCTAATCCGGCTGAAGGGTGCCATTGTCCTTGTCACAGCCCTGCAAGGCAGGTGACAGTGATCTTGTCTCAGCTCTGCTTCAGAGAGCTCAGGTTCTTCTCCTTGGAGAAGTGGGCCCACCTCCCTGCCCCTGGCATCCACTGGACTGGACTGGAGTCCTGGGGACAAGAAAGGAGTCCTGATCCAGGTGACCAGCCCTGCTGAGCCACTCCGGGATTGGACAGGTAGGGGCAGCTTTGAGGGCTCTCCCCTCCCCTGGGGGGCGTTCAGGAGCCTAGGTACACCTCTCTACTCACACACCACCTCACTGCTCATCAGATCCAAGAGGACAGTTGGGAGGGGAGACAGCTGCCTGTTGCTTCTGACTCATTTATATGTAACAGATTCATAGAAAAGTGCACAGGTGTTTAAACGTACAGTCTGATGCATTTTCACAAACACAGCAGCCCGGCTCAAGAGCCACGACCACACCTGCCCCAGAGCCCTGCAGCGCCTGCAGCCTGTCCCCACAAGGCAGCCCATATTGGCGGATGGCAGCGCCCCACAGGCACGGAATCACCCAGCACATGCTCCGTGCCTGGCTTCTTTTGTTCAGCGTAACATTCTGCGTATATAGTCACAGTTGTTCATTCTCACTGCTGTAGGATATTCCATTGGATGGCATTTATTCATCCGTTCATTTACTTGGCTGGAGAATCCCATGGACAGAGGAGCCTGGCCAGCTACAGTTCACGGAGCTGAAAAGAGTCGGACACGACTGAGCTGTTACTTCTTTTTGTTACGGTTATTATTGGTGATTATTTATCTTTGCTTTTTTTTTAAAGAACCATTTTACCTGGAGAAGGAAATGGCAACCCACTCCAGTATTCTTGCCTGGAGAATCTCATGGACAGGGGAGCCTGGTGGGCTACAGTCCGCGGGGTTGCAAAGAGCTGGACACAACAAGCAACAAAATGAACTGTTTTACCGCTGATGGACATCGGAGTGGTTTCCAGGGTGGGGGCTGTGATTCATGCTTTCCCCTTCAGCGTGCATCTGGGAGGGGACTGTGGGGCCGTGGGGTGAGGGGTGAAGGAGTAGGTCGGCCTCCACGAATTCATTTACTTGTTTACTTAGGGGAGCGGCAGTATACAGTTTTCTGAGGCATTTGGTCCTTGTCGGGGTGCAAGCTGCCCTACTTGGCTGGGAAATAGTCTCATTTTCATTTTAAAGAAAGCTGTTCACTCCCTTGACACCTTGACCTCCACAGAAGCTGCCAGAGCCCCTCCCAACTGAGCCCTGGGCAGCAGCACCTGCAGGGGTTGGGTGGGGAGAGACAGAGAAAAGCAGCTGTAGAGCAAAAAGGAATGAAACCTGGAACCTGGGGACAGTGAAGTGAAACCGAACAGCTCTGGGGAAAAATCCATAGCTTCAAACGGTGATGATTGTTTTCTACCAAACTGTTGTGAAACGTGCCTTCAGTTTGGAAGATTCACAGGACTCAACTCAGAATGATTCCAAGGAAGTGAGATGAATGGGGTCCCTGGGCGGATTTCAAAGGTGGCAGGAGGCTTGGAGGGAGGAGGGCAGCCTCGGGGGGCGGGGGGTGTGAGCTGGGAACTTCCAGCCACCTGCCCAGGGCCATGCTTCTTTAACAGCCTGCCTCCCAGCCTGGCAGGCCTCAGGGAGTAGGGGAGAGGGAAAGGACTCTGAAGTTCTCTGGGCCACAGTGACAGCCCCTCCTCTCCTCTCACTCAGCCTCACTTGGTGGGGGCACCACCCCAAGGCCAGGATCTTTGCTGAGAGGGACCTTGACGAGAAGACAAGGCCAGGGCTGCGGCTGCTGAGAAGCAGGGAGGCACTTGCCTTGAGCTCCACTTTGAAGGGGCACTTAGAACCTCAGGAATCTGGATAAATATCATTTTAACACGATTTTTTAAAAATTTGAAAAGAAAGTTGCTCAGTCGTGTCCAACTCTTTGTGACCCCGTGGACTGTAGCCTACCAGATTCCTCTGTCCGTGGGATTTTCCAGGCAAGAACACTGGAGCGGGTTGCCATTTTCTTCTCCAGGGGATCTTCCCGACCCAGGTATTGAACCCGGGTCTCCCACGTGGTAGGCAGACGCTTTACGCAAAAAATCCACGATAAACAAAAAGCTAAAACTTTAAATGAAGACTTCCCTGGATGGGTGCTCTGGAATCTTGGGGTTTAGGGAGAGATAGGGAGTTTGAAATTATTTGTAGGGATCCTGAAATGCCAGTATGAGAGGTACATTGTGCCCGTCCCAAGATCCAAGCCTCTCAAGAAATGTTTATGTTACTGTGTCTCACAGTGAAATGTTTTGCAGTGCCTGGGAAAGCTAAGTACACATATGCCCTGTGAGCCAGCAATTCTGCTCGGGGTATATGTTCAAACAAAAATACATCCACCAAAAGACAGGTACAAGAATGTTCTCTGCAGCACTATTTGTTAATAAACAAGCTAGTCCAGTTGTGTAGCAGAATAGTATATAGTCATGAAAAAGAAAGAGTTGTGCCTTCATTAGCATGCGTGAATCCTGCAAACAAACATGGAAAGAGCCAGGCACAGAAGTGTACACATTGCAGGCTCCCGTTGCGTCAAGCTCCAGAGCAAGCTAAACTGTCTCTACTGATAGAAGTCAGGGTAGCCTGTGGAAGGCAGACCTGTCTGAAGGGGCTTGAAGGGCCTCCTGGCTGCCGGTAAAAACCTGTTCTCCATCTGGGCTTTATTCCATTCCCTAAAACTCACCAAGCTGCCTATTTATAATTTGTGTGTCTTTCTGTACATTACACACTTAAATGTGGAATTCTAAACAGTCGTGTTCCACAACTCAATCACTCATCCTATTCACCAGCCTTTGCTCTAAATAACTTTATTTCCCCCCAAATTCAAATGGACCTTCAGAAGATGTAGATTTGACCCACTGGGAATATTTAAGAGTATATCTTGAGGGTTAATAGTCATTCTGAAGGACAAATTCCAGAAATGTTCCCAGCAAGGACCAAGTGGCCCCCTCCACAGTGGCTGGGTCCTGGGGCTGGGCAGGGGGGTCTGGGTGGGCACTGGATTTATGGGGCAGATCAGGAGGGAACCCCTTTGGCCCTCCTGGTGGGCCAGCCTGCTGGCGGGGGTGACCGGGGGTGGCTGTGGAGTTGGGGCCATTTATGAATGTGCTTCCTTGGCTCAGGACCAACTCCGAGACCATAGATGATGAAGCGTCAGTGCCCACTGACTTGTGGGTCCTTTAAAAACATCGCTGTGTGGATTTGGGGATTTTGATCCTCTGGCTGCCCTGGAAGCCCCTGGGAGACTGGCTGGAAGTGGCCCACAGTGGGAGGCCCCTGAGGAATGCCCGGCTGCTTTGCCAGTCTGGCTAAGGGGAGTCCTGGCTTACTGCGGGGGCTTCTTCTCCCGCGCTTAACGTGCTGTGTGCACCAGGAAGGCACCTGCTCTGCAGAGACTGGGGGCTCCCATCTGTGTCTGGGTTGGAGCTGCTCTCTGGAGGCTTGTGAGGACATCAGGCCCTGACAGGCAGCTCCAAGGCCAGGGGGCTGTGTGGTCACTGGTGCACTCTGTTTTGGGTGGGCCCTGGGAAGGTTTGGGCTCCTCCCAGGAACACGCCTTAGTGCTCGCCAGTCACCGGGGCGCGTTTGTCAGGGGCCGCCTCCTCCAGGTTTCACTGCAGGGCAGAATCCACAGTCCTCAAGGCAGTGGCCGCGCTAGCTGGCTCCAGAGCTGAGTCAAGAAAGAACATTGACTAGGACTTGATGGAAGCAGAGCCTCCAGGGGAGGAAGCCCCCGATTTAATAGGGCCCTCCATGCTGGCCGCCAGCTCAATTCCACACTTATTTATTGAATGCCTCCCCATGCCAGACACTGGGCCAGGCTCAAATTGTTCATTTTAGGGGGCTGAAACAATAAACAAATAAGCACATTATGCAGTATATTAGAAGGTGGTAAGCACTATGGAGAAAAAGAAACTTAAGCTAGGGGAGGAGACAGGGGCTGCTGGGGGTGACATTTTGAACAGGAGGAACTGGCACAGAAGTGTCTCTTAAGCAGAGCCTTGAAGGGTAGCAATGAGTCTTGAGGGGCTGGGGAAGGGCTCCAGGCACAGGAGACAGATGTGCGGAGGCCACCAGCCCCACTGCCAGCAAGTGGACGTGACCCACAGGGAGGCCAGCCTGGCTGGGGCGGGGGTCGGGGGCAGACACAGAAGGGATTAAGCAGGGGACAGGCCAGACTGCAGGGCCTCCTGGGCCATGATAAGGAATTCAGTTTTACTCATGGAGTGAGATGTGGTCAGACGAACTCAAAGCCTCGTTCAGCGGATTGGGTCGAACTTTCTAGAAAAGCAGTTGCAGTAAGAATGAAAAAAATTTTAATGTCCATTTTTCTACTGTAGATCCTTTTCTCAGCATCTTCCTAAAGGAGAAATAGGAAATGCTGCAAAGATTCATGTTTAAGCCTCCATTCATTCATCCATCCACTCATGCATTCATTCATTCATCCAATAAACCATTCACCCATTCAATAAAACACGATTACCTGCTCATAGAAACCCCAGAAGTCCAAAACTAGGAACAATTGAATACATTATTGCATATACATCTGAAGAATTGTTATATAAATGCTAAAGAGTGTTTTTCAAAGATTAATAATGAGGAAAAAATTTTAAACGTATAAATGAAGGAAGCAAGATGTTTCCTGATGTTTGATGAGATCTCCATTTATTGTTTAAATGGACACTCACTTACTGTACCATGATGAGCCTTGAATACCTTATGTTCACTGAAAGAAGCCAGTCACAAAAGCCTGCAGACTGTATGATACTATTTTAATGAAAAGTCCAGAATAGGCAAATCTATTGAGACAGAAGGTAGATTAGTGGTTACCAGGGGCTGGCTGGGGGGCAGGGAGGGGTGACGGCTAATGGAACTGCTAATGGGAGATCCTTTTGGGGGTGATGAATATATTCTGAAATTGAATAGCAGTGATGGCTGCACAACTCTGGGAATACACCAAAGGCCACTGAATTGTACACTTTGAAAGAGTGAATTTTATGATGTGTGAAATATATTTCAATAAACCTGTTATTAACAAATGGACACCTATTCAAGTGAAGAAAGAGTGGAAAGAAATACAACAAAACACTGGATGATAGTTTTGGGGGAAGAATTACAAATTTGGGGAGAATAACTCCCAAGGGGCTGGGAGTTACTCTTCCTCTGATAGGGAGGCTGCAAGATCACATAATGTGGGTAGAGAAATACTGGGAGAAGTGAAGAACTGAAGCCAGTGATTTCACCTACAAGGAAGACAAAACTGAGCGGAAGGAATCGAATGGCTGATGCAGAGCATCTGTGGTGTTCACGGGGGAAGATCTGGGGGGATAAGGTTCATCCAGATGTCCCACCAATGATATCACATGGGGAACAGATACTCAAGTCTACTGGGCTAGGTCCTTCTGCAGAGGCTCCTTCTGCCTAGGGCTCAACTCCTCTAGGCCTCTCAGCTCCCAACCTTCCTACAGGATCCTGGACACCAACCTGGTGAAAGGGATGAATTTTATCAGTATCGGAGGAGAGTGGGAGGGAGTGAGGAGTAAGCTACTTCCCTCTTCCTTCCCTGGAGCCAACCAGCTCCCAACCCTGGCAGGGAGATGACTTCTAATCACCGTGACTATTTCAGCAGAGACTTGATCTCAGGGTGGGCTGTGCAGGCGGCAACAGGGACAGACCCTGGGCAGTCAGAACCTGAGCTCCCAGGAGATGCAGCTGTTTAAGTCTTTGGACCAACCTGTTGGCTTACTTGGAATTCTCCTCGGCCTCTCCTTGAGGAGAACTAGAGAAGCAGAGTTAGAAGGAGTTACTCAGACCGCAGTAGAAAGCCCCCAACCATGTTATGAATTTAGGAAACATAACACTCGGGAGGCAACAATAATGAGCTTCATTGAATGAGGGTGGTCTTGGTTGTTACTGTCACCAAATAGTTCTGCTTCTTCTGAATGCAGAATTCTTGCCCCTTGGCGTTAAGGATGATGTTACTTGCTTTGACCAATGAAGTGTGAGCATCCGTGGAATGTACCACTTTGGGCAGAGACTTTGAAATACAGGGAGTGAGTCACCAGATCTCCATTCCATGGCCATGGTCCTCACAGGAGCAGACATTGAAAGGGAGTTCCCATGTACCTGAGTACCGCAATCAGAGCTCTCCTGACGCTAGTCCTGTCCAACTCTGTGACGCTGTGGACTGTAGCCCTCCAGGCTCCGTGGAATTCTCCAGGCAACAATACTGGAGTGGGTTGCCATGCCCTTCTCCAGGGGATCTTCCCAACCCAGGGATCGAACCCGCGTCTCATGTCTCTTGCATTGGGAGGCAAGGTCTTTACCACTAGCACCACCTGCAAAGCCCACAGCATACTGTAACCCTTTCCTATTGAGGTTGATTGATTCTGTCCACCTCAACCAACAAAAAATGTATCAAAATAAAGAATTTGAGAATGACAAGGCTATGACTTTTAAAATGATGATACTAACAAAGATTGATGATAAGCTCTCAAATATAAAACTAAGACTAAATAATTATAGGGGTTATGCTTATGGGAAGGACGTATACACATTCTAAACCTTGAGAAATTAAAAGGACCCAGAGACTATCATAAAGAATGAAGTCAGAAAGAGAAAAATATCTTATATTAACACATAAATGTGAAACCTAGAAAATGGTACAGATGAACCTATTTGCAAAGCAGAAATAGACATAGACATAGAGAGCAAACACAGACACCAAGGGGAGAAAGGGAAGTGCGATGAATTGGGAAACTGGGATTGACACAAGTATACAACAATGTATAAAACAGAATCTACTGTATAACACAGGGAACTCTGCTCAGTGCTCTGTGGTGACCTAATGGAAAGGAAATTCAAGAAAAGGAGGATATATGTAAACATATAGCTGATCTACTTTGCTGTACAATAGAAACTAACACATTGTAAAGTAACTATACCACAAAAAAAATTTTTTTTAAAGCAACAATAAAACCAATTTACATATGAGCGGGAAGAAGTGAGAGTGTTGATTTCCTTTTTCTCCCCACCCAGTGGAAGTTTATACTGTTTAATATTGAAAAACAGAGTTTAAAATAAACCTAAGGATGCTAACCTCTCTCTTACTGTTTTCCTCACATTATTCTTTAAACTCAGAAGAAATGAACTTAGAAATGACTATATCTAGTGATGAAGAAAAAATTCAGTAAAGTTCAGCAATTCTTTCAGCGCTGTTCCACCTTTTTTCTTCTGTTAAAATTAAGTCTTAACACGGTGGTCTTAGTTTGGGTTCTTCTGGAAGCAGACTCTAAATTTGAGTATTTCGGTGTGTGTGTGTGTGTGTGTTGGGGTCAGGGGGAGTTACAGGAAGGCCAGACAGGCTATTGGAAACACAGGATGTAGGGGGGAGGAAGTGGGGCTAGATATTAAAGAGAGGGAGCCTCTCTTTGTGGGGAACCTGGCTCAGCCCCACTGGGGAACTGGGAAAACCTCCTCGGAGCTGCCCCACCCACGGGGAGAGGACCTGGGGCGTTCGGACCGTCAATTTCCATCAAGACCAAGAGCTCCCCTGGTGTTACCTTCCCGGCATTTCTTCCCTCCCTTGTGCATGGACTGACCCACTCCTGCAGCCAGAGACCCCCTCAGGCCGAGGAGATTTTGGTGCTTTTGAGGGAAGCACTATCCCCAAGGACAGTGATTGTCCAGGGGATATGGCTGGACACCAGCAGCGGCTGCTAAGTTTCTTAAGCTGAAGAAACCGGTGTCATGGATCCACACTCGCTGAATTATGCCCAGTGAAAGCCGCCAATCTCAAACAGCTACATATTGTGGAATTCCATTTGCACGGTTTTCTGGAAAGGTAAAAACTCTGAGGACAGAAAACAGGTCCTTGGTTGCCAGGGGCTGGGGAGGGGTGAGGGGCGATTAGAGGGAGCTCTCTGGGGGTGGATGAAGATGTGGTGGTCCAGGACAGCACATGTCAGCGTTCATAGGACTACACACCTGAGAAGGACACGGTAAACCACATGTAAATTATATCTCGAAAACCTGCCTGTGATGCTCTTAAAAATGTTTGCATGCTAGACATCCGGTCCCATCACTTCATGGCAAATAGATGGGGAAATAGTGGGAACAGTGGATGGCTTTATTTGGGTGGGGGGCTCCAAAATCACTGCAGATGGTGACTGCAGCCATGAAATTAAAAGACACTTACTCCTTGGAAGGAAAGTTATGACCAACCTAGACAGCATATTAAATAGCAGAGATATTACTTTGCCAACAAAGTTTCCATCTAGTCAAGACTACAGTTTTTCCAGTAGTCATGGATGGATGTGAGAGTTGGACTATAAAGAAAGCTGAGCACTGAAGAATTGATGCTTTTGAACTGTGGTGTTGGAGAAGACTCGTGAGAGTCCCTTGGACTGCAAGGAGATCCAATCAGTCCATCCTAAAGGAGATCAGTCCTGGGTGTTCATTGGAAGGACTGATGTTGAAGCTGAAACTCCAATACTTTGGCCACCTGATGCGAAGACCTGACTCATTTGAAAAGACCCTGGTGCTGGGAAAGATTGAGGGCAGGAGGAGAAGGGGACAATGGAGGATGAGATGGTTGGATGGCATCACCGACTCGACGGACATGGGTTTGGGTGGACTCTGGGAGTTCTGGGAGGCCTGGTGTGCTACGGTTCACGGGGTCACAGAGAGTCAGACATGACTGAGTGACTGAACTGAACTATTTGCTGTTTCAAGAAAAGTTTAATTCTCCCTTGAGGACGTAGGGACTTGGTTCTAAAAACAAATCAAGGCAGAAGTGAGGTTGTGTGAAAGTTGAGGTCATGAAAGACGGTGGCTTCCTGCCCTCTTACTCTTTCCTGGGTCACCTGCTCTGGGAGAGCCTAGAAGCCAGGTCATCGAAGCCTGAGAGAGGCCCCCCTCAGAGAGCAGCCGAGGTCTCAGGCCACCAGCTACATGAGAAACCATGTGGCTTCTCCAGCCCAGGCCAACCTGCTCCCTGGCCCACAGTCTATAATCTCACAGAGGGCCCTGAGATAGACCCACCCAGCCAAGCAACTCAGTTCCCGACCCTCAGAAACTGAGTGAGATAAAATGATCGTTCCTGTTAAGGGGCTGCATTTTGGGTTCCTTTGTTCTGCAGCAGTTGATAACTACTACACTGACTTAAAATTGAATTCCCATTTTAAAATAAAATTATCCATCCTGGAGATAAACGTATGCTAAGAAATGGCAACCCACTCCAGTACTCTTGCCTGGAAAATCCCATGGATGGAGGAGCTTGGTAGGCTGCTGTTCATGGGGTCGCACAGAGTCAGACATGACTGAAGCGACTTAGCATTCATGCATGCACTGGAGAAGGAAATGGCAACCCACTCCAGTATTCTTGCCTGGAGAGTCCCAGGGACGGAGGAGTCTGGTGGGCTGCCATCTCTGGGGTCGCACAGAGTCGGACACGACTGAAGCGACTTAGCAGCTGGCATGATATCGGCGTAAGGCAAATGTTTCTGGGTGGAATCTGGAGGTCACCGTGCTTGTATTTGTCCTCTTTTATTTTCTTGAGCTGCTTTTTAGAACAAACCTGTGTCAATAAAGCGAAAAGAGAAATAACGACTTGGAGCCCAGGGTTAATGCAGAGGCATTGTTTTCCGGGAGGCACCTCAGGGCCAGGCTGGGTCTACAGGAAGCAGGAGCACCATTCCTTCAGGCAGCTGGAACACTCCCGGGCCTCGAACTCGGTGGCTCCGCAGCAACAGATGAGCCACTTCTGAAACTCGGCTTCCCTCTTGTGCATCAGGAGGAACTGTCCCAACAGGACATAAGCCTGTGGGGAGGACACAGGAAAGTACTCAGCTATGCTCTTCCTCCTCCAGTGCGAGGACAGCCGAGAAAACCAAGGAGCGGACACAGGTCAGATCCAAGGGGCAGTGGCCATCCCTGAAATCCTGACCTAGGCCAGGGGGACTCTATCCTGACCAGAGCCTGGCCCTGGCTGAGAGGTGCCTGCGCGCTTGCTCAGTCATGTCCGACTCTGTGCGACCCCCTGGACCGTAGCCCGCCAGGCTCCTCTGTCCAAGGGACCCTCCAGGCAAGAATACTGGAGTACGGTGCCATTGCCTCCTCCAGAGGCTCTTTCCAACCCAGGGAGTGACCCACGTCTCATGTCTCCTGCATTGGCAGGCGGGTTCTTTACCGCTGGAGCCACCTGGGCAGCCCCAGTGAGACCAATGCAGAAATGCAAACTCTTTTTCGTCCATGGGAGGAACACACATGGTACAGAGCACGCTGAGCCTCACCCCCTTCCCCGCCTGAAGAGTCTCTGTGGATGGATGGAAGACACACTAGTCAAAGTTCTAGAGTGTTCTCTTTTTTCTGAGTCCTGGTCCCACAGCTTCTCATTCCTTTCAGGCTGTTTCATCACTGTTATTACTGAGGGGAAGGACCACGTGGAGAAAGAGACACCTGAGATCCACAGACTGGCCGAGCCACTGAACAGGGAAGGCCAGAGATTTAAGGCCACATCCAGTGCCCAGCTTTCCAGCCTGGAGTGAATAGGAACCAGTGTCCAGGCTTTAAGTCCTGGGCCCTCTCCAGGAAAACCCACTGGTGTCTGGGTATTTCACTTACATAAAACCAAGCAAACTTCATTTGAACTATTAAAGGGATGAATTTTTTTTAAGACATTAAATAAAAGCTGAATTCCAGTCTTAAAATATATCCAAGCATTGGAGTTTGGTGTTTTTTTTTTTTTTAGCCTAGATCCAGTTTCTGAAAAGAAACAAAGGCCAGGATTTCATGGTCATTTTATCTGGTATTTTAATCATCTTTTGTAAAAAGTAGTGTTATTGCTGAGAATCACCTCATTTTACTCATCAGTATCCTCATCTTTTCAAGGGTGGTTTTACTGAGTTTTTTTTTTTTAATTCAACTTAAAAAAAAAATGAACATTTACTGAATATTGATTGCGCCCATTGCTTCAGTAAATGTGGGCAGTGCAAGATTAGGAAACACAGAGCTTTGTCCCAGGAAAGAGAACTCGATGATAATAGTAAGAGGCCCTTTTGAGCTTCATCAACAGGCTCCAGACCCCTGAGATGGTTTCCTGCATCCCATCCATTCTCCGAATGGACTCACTGAGAACCCAGGAGGTTAGGACTCCTGTCCTCGGCCCCATTCCAGCACAACCCGACTGCCGCCTGGCCTGGCGCCTCTGCCATCTGCTGGCATCCATCGCTGCTCTGGCCATCAGAGTCTCCAGGTCCCTCCATGTTCGGCAGCCAGGATGCCAGGGAGTGTGTGGCTCTCAGAACCAGAGGTGAACTTTCCAGAAAGCCTGCAGGCAGGAGGGCCTCTGGAGCTGGGTAAGTCAGCCTGCTTCTCTCTGCTCCCAAGGGAAGCTGGAGTCATGGGCCCTCATCGTGGCCCTAATAGAAACCTTCTCTCCGGGCTTCAGAGGGTGAATTCCTACCCAGGGAGCCACCCTCTGCCTCCTTGGGAGCACAGGAACCTGACCACAGGGAAAGGGATGCACGCACCCTGACATATTTTCCCACCATCTCTCCCATGCCAGCCTTTGCCCACATGATGGGATGGTGGCTCCAGGGAAGATGTCCCCTCAATGCCACATCCCAACTGTGAGCAGGTCTGGACCAGGCTCTAGTTTGTGTGCCCATTCCTTACTCAACAGCAGTGATATTTGAGTCTGGGGTCCCTGTAGGTGACCCAAGTTGGCACACAGTTGCTTTCCTCTTGTCCCAGGAAAGAGAACTCGATGATAATAGTAAGAGGCCCTTTTGAACTTCATCAACAGGCTCCAGACCCCTGAGATGGTTTCCTGCATCCCATCCATTCTCCGAATGGACTCACTGAGAACCCACTCACCAAGGCCCCACTTGCTTTCCTGTTGTGCTGGCGCCACATTGAAATTCCCAATGAACTTGCACCAGGGGCCTCCCATCCTCACCCTGCACTGGGCCTGGCAAATTAGCAGCTGGTCCTGGTCAACGTTCATTCAGTATTTCAGTCTCCACAAGCACACCCAGACTTCTCAAGTACAGACATGCAGTCTCAGCCCCTCACTGTCTGCCTGACTCCCCTGCCAGCTCCCAGCTCCTCGGCGCCTGTGGTGAACGCGTTTCACAGCACCGGGCACTGTGTGGGACCAACAGCTTTTTCTCTATCTAAATGCTACATTTACGCTGTTGCTGTTCAGTCCGTGTCACGTCCGACTCTTTGCGGCCGCACGGACTGCAGCATGCCAGGCTCCCCTGTCCTTCACCATCTCCCAGAGTTAGCACAAATTCATGTCCATTGAGTCAGTGATGCTATCTAACCATTTCATCTTCTGTCTCCTCCTCCTCCTGCCTTCAATCTTTCCCATCATCAGGGTCTTTTCCAATAATTCAACTCTTTGCATCAAGTGGCCAAAGTATTGGAGCTTCAGCTTCAGCATCAGTCTTTCCAGTGAATATTCAGGGTTGATTTCCTTTAGGATTGACTGGTTTGATTTCCTTGCAGTCCAAGGGACTTAAGAGTCTTCTCCAACACCAGTTTGAAAGCATAAATTCTTTGGTGCTCAGCCTCCTTTATGGCCCAGCTCTCACATAGGATGTGGCTGAGGAAGCTGCCATGAGCAGAGGTGAAAATTGAGAGGGTTTCTGTTCACAGCCATGGAACCCGGAGGATCCCCAGCTTGGGGAAGGGGCTGCCATGCCCAGGCCTCCTGTGGGCAGGACACAGAAACCTAGGAGCTCAGAGGACTGTGGGGCAGAAGAATGACTCTGTAGGATATCACCATGGTGGATACTGGCCTTTCCCGATGGCTCAGATGGTAAAGAATCCACCGGCAATGCAGGTGATGTGGGTTTGACTCCTGGGTCCAGAAGATCCCCTGGAGAAGGGACTGGCAACACTCTTCAGTATTCCTGTCTGGAGAATTCCATGGACAGAGGAGCCTGGCAGGCTACAGTCCCTAGGCTCACAAAGAGTCAGACATGACTGAGCAACTCTTTCATTTCATGGTGGATACAGGTCATCACACATGTGTCCACACCCATAGAATGCATGACACAGAGCGAGCCCTGATGTGAACTGTGCCCCTGGGAGGATTCATGTCCATGTAGGTTCTCCTGTAACAAAGCTACCACTCCGAAGGGGATGCTGATGATGGGGGAGGCTGGATGGGCACAGGGGTATTTCCACACTTTGAAATTTCTGCTCTGTTTTGCTGTGAACCTAAAACTGCTCTAAAAAGATAAAGCCTGTGGAAAGCACTGCAGGAGTCTGACTTTCTATGCTGCATCTGAGCTGGCTGCCCACAGCCCCCTCCCCTCTACAGACCTGTGGCCCCACCCAGAGACATGGCCTCCCCCCTGAAGCACCTGCTCATCTTGTAGATGCTACATTGGGGTCACCTCCTGGATCCTTTTAGAGGCTCAGGCAGGCTCAAGGAGATGATACAGGGTCTCACCACCAAATCCCAGCATAAGACCCCTCCCTGTTGGGATAACTTCCTGCCAGCAATCTTCTTGTGTGATTTTTGATGAAATAACCCATGGCCGTTCTGTCCTCACTCAGGACTTTGATCAAGGCACTCAGTCTCCAGGGCCTCTGTCTCTTCCTTTGTAAAGTGAAGATGGCAACCTCTCATCTCATTCATGGCTGGATGAGGGGCTCAAAACTAAGGCAGAAGGTGAAACCCCTGGGTTAGTGCCTGGAATCAGTGGCCCTTCCAATGAGTAGATGTGGAGAGCTGGTCACAGCAAGCCAGGAGGTGGGGGTCACAGAGGAGCAGGTCTCCAGAGACCTAGCCATTTCCATCTTCCCTGTAGCCCTAACTCTGTGTATCAAGCTCTCAGATACCTGGAAATTTCCCATTAGTCATTCATTCCTTTGTCTCTAATATGCCTGTCATCCTATCTATCTCAATTGAAACAAGTTGGAAAAGGCAAAATGATAGGGACAGAAAACGAATCTGTAGTTGCCAGGGGCTGAGGGTGAGAAATGTGAGAGGTAAGGGGAAATATTTTAACGCTATGGGGTTGCTCCAGATCTTGATTGTGGTCGTGGCTACACAACTGCGAGCATTTGTCAAAAATCGCAGAACTGGGTACTAAAAAGGGTGAAATTTACCGCATGTAAATTTAAATATTTTTTGAACCGAGTATGGCTGAACAAGAACAACACCTCACAACTACGGAGACATTAAACCAGTGGTGGTAGAAGCTGGAATAGCAGTTATTTGTGGGAGTGGGGAGGTGGCGTTGACCTGGAAGACACACGGGGGAGCTGTCTGGAATTGCGGAGGAGCCCGATCACTGGATGAGGGTGGAGGGGCTGCGCATGTGTGTCATTGTGAAAACTCACTGAGCTGAACCATCACATCAGTGTGGATGTGATAGACCACAATAGAAAAGTCAAAGGGATCATACTTTCTTCTAAAAAATAGCTTAGAATTTCAAATGTCTCCCCTAGTCAGACTTGCCTACTTTTATTCCTGCTCCCCAATGCCCTTCCCACCTTTATCTGGAAGGAAAGAAGCAAATTCACCTCTCTCCACCTTCCTGACAACCCCATCTACCAGACATTAAATTGTGGCAGACTAGGGTGATGTTCCGGAGAAGGCAATGGCACCCCACTCCAGTTCTTTGCTTGGAGAATCCCAGGGACGGGGGAGCCTGGTGGGCTGCAGTCTAAGGGGTCACACAGAGTCGGACACAACTGAAGTGACTTAGCAGCAGCAGCAGCAGAATGATGTTCAGAGTGTTCAACGAATGGCTCAGGGCCACGTGTCAATCAGAAAACTACAGAACCAGCCGTCCCACTGTCCCTGGACACAGCCATGCACTGGGCCGGTGCAAACCAGACTGTTAGTCACACACGCAGTGGCGCCGGTGTCCCTGAGTGTCTCTGTAGCCCCTTCCTGCCCGATCCGTGGACCGGCTTTCAGAGCTAAAGGGAATGACCAGCCACGCTCCTGCTGGTGGGGCCTCTGTGGACCAAGAGCCTGTGGATTCCCGCCTGCCTACTTTCTCTGGAAAGAGCTCCCAGTCCTTCCTAAGGCACACACAGCCTTGTAACAGCATCATAAAAACAATTATTCATACATAGACCTTTCTGATTCCATCGGCCACCCTCGAGGCCATACCTGGACAGCTAGTGACATCTTACAACAGCTCACTTCCTCTTACTCGAGTGTAGATGCCAGGCTGCTGTTACTCCACCTGCCAAGGCCTAATAGGAGGCGAGGGTCCCGCCTCCCCAATCCAAATTTCTTCAAGGCGGGCGGGGAGATCACCCAGGTCTCCCATCCTGACATCTCGGCCCCAGACTCTGTGGCCGGCTCGCCTCTGTCCGCCCCTGGGTGTGTGAACGCCAGGTGAACTTTGCACAGCCCAGCTGCTCCGAGTCACAGTGATTCAGTTTGCGCATCTTCTGCAGAGCCTGGTGGCTGCCCAAGCACGCGGGTCAGTGACGCTGAAGCCTGTGGCACCCGGCCAAGTGGCAGCTCTGCTCTCTGATGGCCGCTGGCAGGGACACGTGGCCGCCGCTGCCACCTGGCAGGATTAGGGGAGATGGGTCGGGAGGAGAAGGTGGAGAAACAGGAAAAGAGGGATTACCTTGTTGAAACCTTTGGTGACCAAGTTGATTGCCAGCTCATGGCTGATCCCGTCCACCCAGGCAACATCCTTTTCTCCGATGGGTTCAGAGAGGAAAGCTCTCAGCCTGGGAGACATGTGGTCCATGTCCTGTAACAGCAGTGGGGGCAGGGGCATTAGGAGGCTGGGGAACACCCTCAGACTTCTGAGGGCGGGGGGCTGGGGCTAGTGATGGTGGGCGTCCTCCCACCATCCAGTGTTTACTGGAAATTTTTAGATACCAAGGGCAATGCCCTGCTCACAAGCCTTTCTATACCCATCCCTACCGTCGTGGACTAAGAGAGGGGTAGCAGTGGCCTCAGATGAGCCCAGTAACTCCCCATGAAAAGGGTGGGCTGGATGCTAAGTGGGGGTCCCCAACCTGTTTGGCACCAGGGACCAGTTTCATGGAAGACAATTTTTTCACAGACTGGAGGAGGAGGGGGGATGTTTTGGGGATGATTCAAGGGCGTTACATTTATTGTGCACTTTATTTCTATTATTACATCAGCTCCACCTCAGATCATCAGGCATTAGATCCTGGAGGTCAGGGACCCCTGATGCTAAGAACTCTGCTGAGTTCCTTTCCAGCCTTCCCACCCTAAATGCTTGAAGAAACAGCTTGCTTCTCTGAGCTAATTAATCTATGTTCTCCAACATTTTTTTCATATTTTTATTTTAGCCTTTACCACGCTCTATAATAGCTGGTTGTTTGGTTGCAAGGAACAGAAAACTCTAACTGGCTCAAATATTAAAAGAGACATTATATAAGGCAGAAGCCCAAGAGTGAGATTGGGTCTGGTACAATCAGGATTGTGGATCCGTTTCTCTGAGTTTTTCAACTTGGTTTCAGTTGGGGTTGGTTCCCCTCATGGTGGTGAAATGGCTGCTCCAGCACTCAGATTTTCACCATCCCCACCAACATCTCTGCTCCAAAAGAAGTTTCAAAAGAGAAGGGACGTGTTTCTTAGGAGTTCCGAGCAAGCTTCATCCAGCTGGACTCCCCGTCCTAGATCTGGGGGTGGAGCCAGCTTTCCCTAAGCTGTATGAGCTGTGAGTTCAAGTATAGCTACCTGCACAAAATCAGGATTATTATGGATAGAGGGGCAGGTGGTGTGAAGGCTGTAACCATAATGTCCCATATGATCCACCCCTTTGACAAACTAATGTTGGTACCCTCACTTTCCCTTACATAAGCATCACAAATACCCACACTTGGGTATTTAAATAGACTTACCCCCTCTCCCAAAGGATGAAACCCCCTGATTCATTCAATTACTGCATTCAGATTTGAGTTCATATTTTCTGGGAGATGCATCAGACTCCCCATCATGTCTGGAAGAATCTACTCACAGGATGGTAACCTATGAACTAAGTTCTGAAGTTCACAGTCATCAACATAGTCAGCAATGTTGGGGAAAACCAGGCTATCTGCACTAAAGATTTCTAGGGGAGAATTCTCCCTTTGAAGAACGAGAAGATGGGAAACATACTCCATTGCCACTGGTCAATAGCACCTATGATACTGGAGGTTGCTTGCCCTGACAGTAAAGGCAGATCTTCCATCAGACAAGACAGCAGCCCCCAGTTCTGGATGTTGGTGGATCTCCCGTGTCCACTGCCTGGTTAACGTCCTAGTTGGCTTGGGGTCAATGCCGCCCAAGGAGAGCCACTGCTGTAGCACTCTGCTTCTGTGGGTGCGAGCTCAGAGACTGGCCCGAGGGACAGGCCATCTGAGGTCATGAGCTGACCACTTCCTTTGGCATCTCAGCTCCCTTCATTAGCTGGGTTTCTTCTATCCAAAGCCATGGCTGGTGCTTGAGGTGGAGGACTTGATAGGTCTGTATCCTTGCTCTGTGCCTTGCCTGCTATCCTACTCCTCACACTCGTGGCATCTGACCACATCTCTGAGGTGGGGAGGCACCTCAGATTTCCTCCTCACCCCACTGCATCCCAGGGGGCATCTTCACAGGAAGGCAAGTGCCCCGTTTATCAAGCATGACCTCCTTCAGACAAGATTGCTCAAGAGAGACTTGGGAACGGGGGGGCAATGTTCTTCTGGGACCCCACCCCCATCCTTTCTCTTACTGAGTCACCTGACTTGTCCCTCATGTTCTAACTTTAGTCGGTTACATCACCTTTCCCAACCCAACAGGACGTGCTTAGGTCACAGGTAGAAAGGCCCTCTCCTAACAAAAGTGCATTTTCATCTCTCCGCATTTTCCAATGGGCTTCCTTCCCCTGAATGTGAGCCTCCTGGGATCTCAGTAAGGATGCAGAGGTAGCCAGCATCCTGAGTACTCCATCAGATCTCCAGGGGTCAGGTCTCCATACAGGGTGAAGCACGCCCATCAGAACCTGCTGCTTTGCTCCACGAGGGTCGCTGTCCTTCTCATCTGAGGGCAGAGAGACACAGAATTTCTGAGCGGGAGGAGGAACCCAAGAGTGCAGGCCGGGTCAGCCACTTTGCCCAGGGAAAATTCCACTCACTGTCTGCACTGGCCATCTGTTAAGTTAAACATCTCTGCCTATTTAAAGAATACACGGAAAGTACAACATTGTTATCAGAGCCCCAGTGGCATGAAAGAGCCAGTGAGGAGCAGCACCTGTGTGTTTGCTTTTCTCGCACACCTGATTCCACTTTGATCCTCAAGACACTGGCGTGTAGGCGGTGGTTTTTACCCTCCCAGGCTCCCTGAGAAAATGTCCTTGCATTTGTTAGGGAGCCTTTGTCTGCGACAGGGGTTCTCAACTGGGGGTGAATTGTCTCCTCGCCCAACACTTGGCAATGTGTCTGGAGACACTGTCACAGCTGAGGGAGAAGCACCACTGGAGTCTGACAGTAGAGGTCGGCATCTGATGATAGAGGTCAAGGTTACTGCCACACACCTTGTAATGCTTGCAGAGCCTGTCCACAACAAAGGATCATCCAGCCCCAAACGTCCACAGCGTCGAGGCTGAGGAACCCTGGGCTACAAGGAGCAGAGAACCTTGACTCGAATCGTCTTAAACAATAAGTACATTTCTAATCTCATAACCAAGAAACCCACAGTGAGGTGGACCCAGGCTCTGTTTCTCAAGAACAAGGCTAGCTTGCCCCCAGGTCCCGGGATGCCTACAGAACTTGCTTGGGACCCATCCTGACATGAGAAAATCCAAAGGAAGGAGGGGCCGTGTCTGCTTGGATGTCCGTAGCACCTCTGCAGCAGAACTTCCCTTCCTGTTATTGGCCAGAATCAGACCACATGCCAGCCCTGAACCAGTCACTGGCCAGGGGAGGGGGATCCCAAGAGGAGGATGAGGTCCCAAGCATGTGGCCCCTTGGAAAACACGGAGTTCTCCAGGAAGTAGAGAGGGAGGGACCCAGGTAGACGAATGACCTTGTTGGCTCCATATTCTAAATCCTATAGACTAACAGTCACACCAACTAAGGTACACACCAGTCACATGGGGGGTCTTGTTGAGAATTGTGGGTTTGTATGCAGCAGGTCTGGGGTGGATATGAGAGGCTGTATCTCTGACTGGTTCCTGGAAGATGTTGATACAGGGGCCCACACATCACACTGAGCAGCAAGGCATGGCATAATGCCACTCATTCTTTTCATGTTATTTGATGTTTAATCGTGGCAAAATACACAAAGCATAAAATTTGCCATCTCAAACATTTTTAAGGGTACAGTTCAACAGGGTTAAATACGTTTATGTTGTTGTGTGGCTGATTTCCAGAAGTCTCTTATCTTGCAAAACTGAAATCCTTTTTTTTGGGGGGGGAGTCTGTTCAAGTTTTATTTCATGTGCAAGTGGAGTGTGCCCATTTCTGCCTTTTGGCTATTGTGAATAACGCTGCTATGAATACAGGTATACAAGCATCTCAAGACCCTGCTTTAGTTCTTTTGGGTATGTCCCCAGAAGTGGGAGTTGCGGGTTCCACAGTGATTCTATGTCTAATATTTTGAAGAACCATCATCCTGTCTCCCATATTGGCTATACCAATGGCATGTATTCTTAAACTTGACAGCACATTAGATCACATTGGGAAATTGACACATTACTGATGTTTGGGTCCCTTCTTCCGCACTTGAATTAATTAGCGTGAAGTGTACCCTGAATATTGGAATTTTTAAAAACTCCGCAGGTGATTTCAGTATGCTGCAAAGTTTGAGAGCCACTGCTGCCTTGCCATTGGCTTCTTTCTCATAAAATTATAAGCAGGTTTTCTAGGAGGATGAGGTTCCAGCTAAGAGGCTTTGCCAAGGTCGTCTCTGAATCATCTGTGTCGCTAGATGGCCTAAGAGTGATGACACGATGGCAGTGTCTACACCCTGCCCCGCTCACAGGGCATCATATTCTAATTAGCCATCAACAGGAAGATTTAACTGTGACCATGACAGCTTTGAAGGGCTTCCCCAGTGGCTCAGATGGTAAAGAATCACTTGCAATGCAGGAGACCCGGGTTTGATCCCTGGGCCGGGACAGGGGATCCCTGGAGACAGAGGATGGCTACCCACTCCAGCATTCTTGCCTGCAGAATTCCATGGACAGAGGAGCCTGGCTGGCTACAGTCCATGGGATCACAAAAAGTTGGACATGACTGAGTGACTTTCACTGATGGCTTTGATGTCAGAGAATTCCAGAGCAAGCAGATCTCAATAATGACCTATTCCCCCCTTTTCAAACTTAGAAAAAGGTTGGGGAATCTTTACTTCAAAGGAAATTTTACCTGGAATCTTTTTTATATAAAATAGATCAAGGCAGAATTGTTCCGTTGACTTGGGAATGAGCCAAGAACACCAACACCTGCCCCAAACACGGACCCAAGGCCTGGTGGCCTGGTGTTGCCCCCGGCCCCTCTCTTGTCCAGCCTAAACCCCTCACCTCACTCATGAGAACACAGAGGCCCCAAAATACATGTAGCCAGCTCGAGACCATGCACCCAGCAGAGCATGGCCGGCTCTGGTCCCCAGAAGAGCATCCCCTTCTAGTCAGTGGTATTTCTGAGCAGTGGGGAGGGGTGGAGGGGGAGGCCAGGAGTGGAGGCTCCAGTAGGGTCTGATTAAGAGCTAGATGGTCATGTGAGAAAACCATTGCAAATGCCTTAACAAAACCCCGTCCCATCAAAGACTCCTGTGTTACAGGGTGTTCTTTCCAGTGACTTCATTCTGAATCTCCAAGTGCTTGGGGAGGACACAAGGCGGAACAGGCTTCCCTGGTGGCTCAGTGATAAAGAACCTGCATGCCAAGAAGGAGATGCACGTTCAACCCCTGGATCGGGAATTTCCCCTGGAGAAGGAAATGGCAACCCTCTCCAGTATTCTGCCTAGGAAATCCCATCAACAGAGGGGCCTGGTGGGCTACAGTCCATAGGGTCACACAAGAGTCAGATATGACTTAGCAACTAAACAAAACATCAACTAGAGAAGCTAGCATGGAATAAAACCTCCCCTCTTCATACATATCTTGTTTGCTTCTTTTACTCATGCCTCCATTCTCTCCTATGTTTATTTTTTTGGCCACACGGCTTGCGGGATCTTAGTTCCCTAACCAGGGATTGAACCTGTGCCCCCTGCAGTGGAAACGCAGAGTCAATCCCTGGACCACCAGGGAATTGCCTCTACCTTCATTTAAAAACTCAAATCCAAAGCTCTTACACTCTGTATCAAAAAGCTGTGCAATGCCTGAAAGTTATGGAGAACATACATAGTTCCTAAAATAAGCAGATTTATGGATAAATTCAGGATCCATCCCTATGTCCTCTAAACATAGCCGTCAATGAAACTAGTGATCACTTTGGCCGCAGGGACTGATTCATAGGTGAGTGCATTCCATAGCTGGAGCCAAGTCCAGGACTTCTTTTTGAACTCCTGGTAAAGAGGCTTCCTTTCTCTGCAACGGTTACTCAGCTGGTAGAATGTCACACCAGAACTGCTGTAGCCATCTCTGCCATCACCTGTTCCCAAGAACCTTCCATTGACAGAGGATGACTTATAGGAAAGTCAGATCTGAGATAAGGAGAGAGATTCCCCAGTAATCATTTGCAGGCCTGCATCTAGCCATACCTAAAGGCAGGAGCCCCTCAACTTTTTAACTACATTGGGCAATATTTTCCACTTTTAAAAGTTAGTTTAAGTTGAAATTGTGCTTTGTTAGCAAAGAGTCCTAACTAAATTCACCCTCTGGTGTTCTTTCCTTCACTCACTCATTCAACAGGCATTTGTGGTGCACTGAGGCTTCCTTGGTGGTTCAGATGGTAAGGAATCTGCCTGCAATGCAGGAGACCTGGCTTCCATCCCTGGGTCAGGAAGATCCCCCGGAGACAGGAATGGCTACCCACTCCAGTTATTCTCGTCTGAAGAATTCCGCAGACAGAGGAGCCTGGCGGGAAAGAGTCTATGGGATTGCAAAAGAGCTGGATATGACTGAGCGACTAGCACTTTCACTTTTTCACTTTATTATGTGCTGCTGCTGCTGCTGCTAAGTCGCTTCAGTCGTGTACGACTCTGTGTGACCCCATAGACGGCAGCCCACCAGGCTCCGCTGTCCCTGGGATTCTCCAGACAAGAATACTGGAGTGGGTTGCCATTTCTTTCTCCAATGCGTGAAAGTGAAAAGTGAAACTGAAGTCGCTCAGCCGTGTCCGATTCTTTGAAACCCCATGGACTGCAGCCTACCAGGCTCCTCCGTCCATGGGATTTCCCAGGCGAGAGTACTGGAGTGGGGTGCCATTGCCTCCTACTATGTGCTATGTACTACTATAGGTATGAAAGCATCTTCATTCTGCCCAGTCTTAGGGCAGAATCAGTCCCATGACTTAGGCATCAGGGATGGAAAGATCATTTTCAATGACCATTAATGTTCATCATTCAAAAAAAAAAAAAAATGGTGAGGAACTTCCCTGGCGATTCAGTGGTTAAAACTTCACCTTCCAATGCAGGGGGTGAGGGTTCAATCCCTGGTTGCGGAGCTAAGATCCCACATGCTTTGGGGCCAAAAAAAAAAAGAACAAAACAAACAGCAAAAGCAATGTTGTAACAGAAGCAGTGTTGTAACAGATTCAATAAAGACTTTAAAAAGGGTCCAGGTCAAAACCAAATGTTAAAAAAAAAGTAAAAAGAGAAGGTCCTCGCCCTCAGCTCCAGTTCTACAATAGCAAACATCTTTGGCGGCTGTCTTACACATGACCTTTTAATTATAGCTCTTTCTCTGGATGGGTCTACCCTTGACGCATGCCCAAATAACTTCAATGATTTCGCAGGTCTTTACTGAGCACCATCTGTATGCAAGGCTCTGTGAGTTGTCTATAAACCTGTAGGACAAGTCCTCCCGTAGGTGCCTTGCCCAGAGGAACCTGACTGGCCGGTCCAATAAGAAAGCCTGTTCCCCGAGGCAAGAGGGCCCCTCTTAAAGGAACTAGAAAGGAGGAGGCGGGTTGGCTCCATGGATTGCAGACCCCACTCCAAAGGCAATCTGGGTCTGAAGGGCATGGCTAGCCCCCTGCTCGGCATCCTGGTTGGGTGTCAGAGACTTACTTGAGTCTCACCCCAGCTCTGCCCGTGATTAGCAGTGTGAGCCTGGGCAAGAAACTTTCATTTCATATTTATAAAATCAGAATGTTGGGTTCACTGGAACACACCATTCTGGTCCCTTCCAACATGGTGTGTCTTTGTTAATTTACAGTCTGCGGATGGTACGGAATTCACACAGGTTTCCAATCCCTATTCTGCCATTTTCAAATCCCAAATCCAAAAAGCTCTGGAAACAAGATTTTTTTTTTTTTTTAAACTTCTTGGCAGCAAAACCTAGTCTGAACTGACACGAGGCTATTTATAGTCTTTATGATGCCACTTGGTGTGAATATTTATACATTTTGCCACAGGCATATTAATGGCTTTGTTTACAGGGTACTGAGCCAGGCTCCACTGAGAACTGTCTTGGACGCACAGAATAGACACTGTATTGCTTTTCTAAAATTCAAAAAAAAAAAATTTTTTTTTTTTTTAAACTTCTTGGCAGCAAAACCTAGTCTGAACTGACACGAGGCTATTTATAGTCTTTATGATGCCACTTGGTGTGAATATTTATACATTTTGCCACAGGCATATTAATGGCTTTGTTTACAGGGTACTGAGCCAGGCTCCACTGAGAACTGTCTTGGACGCACAGAATAGACACTGTATTGCTTTTCTAAAATTCAAAAAAAAAAATCTGAATCCCCCAAACCTTCCACCCTTGGCTGTTCTGAGAAAGGCTTTACAGACCCTGAGCTAAGATCACTGCCTGCAGCCTAGACCACCTGCGATGGTCCCCTGGAGAAGATACCTATCTCCCTGGCTCACCCAGACATCACCTCTCTTGTCCGTGACTCTCAGCCTCCTGACCCCTTTTCCTTAAAAATACTTGCCCCTTTGTCTGAAATCCTGTCTGCCACACAGCCTTTGTCTGAGGGTGGTTCTAGCTGGGACTGTTCCTGGCTACACTTTTCTTTCATGAAAATATTTCTTCTTCTTTGGGGGCCTGTTCTTTGCAAAGGATCCAGGATGATCTAATAAAAAAAAAAAAAATCACCTAAGGAATAGATGAGTATATTAGCTACCCTCCATAGACAAGACATCTGCTTTGGTTACAGATGCCTTTTTTCCTTCACTTTTAATTTTTAATTAGGCTAAAAAAAAAAGTAAAATTTGCCATCCTAGCCAATTTTCAAGTGAACAATTCTGTGCTATTAAGTCTATTCACATTGCTCTGTGACCCATTCTCAAATCTTTTTCATATCCATTAAACAACGGCTCCCGGGCCCTGGCAATCACCATGCTAGTTTCTGTCTCTAAGAATGTGACTACTCTAGGGACCTCACAGAAGTGGAATCGAACAGTATTTGTGGCTGCCTTAATTCACTTAGCATAATGTCCTTACTGCCCACAAAGGTCCGTCTAGTCAAAGCTATGGCTTTTCCAGTAGTCATGTATGGATGTGAGAGCTAGACTATAAAGAAAGCTGAGCACCGAAGAATTGGTGCTTTTGAACTGTGGTGTTGGAGAAGACTCTTGATAGTCCCTCAGACAGCAAGGAGATCAAACCAGTCAATCCTAAAGGAAATCAGTCCTGAATATTCATTGGAAGGACTGATGCTGAAGCTGAAACTCCAATACTTTGGCTACCTCATTTGAAGAGCTGACTCATTTGAAAAGACCCTGATGCTGGGAAAGATTGGAAGCAGGAGGAGAAGGGGATGACAGAGGATGAGATGGTTGGATGGCATCACTGACTTGATGGACATAAGTTTGAGCAAGCTCTAGCAACTGGTAATAGATAGGGACTAGCATGCTGCAGTCCCTG
The DNA here is from genome assembly GCA_006410675.1 of Oreotragus oreotragus. Taxonomy (NCBI): domain Eukaryota; kingdom Metazoa; phylum Chordata; class Mammalia; order Artiodactyla; family Bovidae; genus Oreotragus; species Oreotragus oreotragus. The sequence continues at coordinate 31,676 of SJYX01013902.1, read as the reverse complement.
GGGTCAAAAAGAGTCGGACATGACTGAGTGACTGAACTCAACTCAACTAATGTCCTTAAGTTCATCTATTTGGGTTTGCCAGGTGGCTCTAGCGGTAAAGAACTCACCTGCCAATGGAGACATGAGAGGCTCGATACCTAGGTCAGGAAGATCCCCTGGAAGAGGGCCTGGAAACCCACTCCAGTATTCTTGCCTAGAGAATCCCATGGACAGAAGAGCCTTGTGGCCTACAGTCCGTGGGGTCGCAAAGAGTTGGACATGACTAAAGTGACTTAGCATGCATGCACACATGCTGTATCATGTGTTAGAATTTAATGCTGAATCATAATATTTCATTGTGTGCACAGACCACGTTTTAGAATCATTCATCTGTTGATGGACTTCTGGGTTGATTCCACCTTCAAGCCATTGTGGATAATTCTGCTATGAACACGGGTGTCCTGTAACAGACACATTGTTTTAACTTCTTAATTTATACAAAGCTTTCAGATTCCTCCTCTCACTGCCACCATAACCCCAGAGAGGAGGGGGCAGCAATGCTGTCTTGGGAGGAGCTTCCCCAGATGGAAGAAGATTCTAGAAAGAGGAATAAGAGAGCTCACCCCATTATTCAACAGAGGAAACAGGATGTTTGAGAAGCAGGAAATAAGGGACAAAATTCTCAAAGTGGGCAGACACATTGGATTCCAGAGGGAAAGTTCTGGCTCACTGGCCGGGCCATGGTGATACTGCATGAGACCCAGTGGCCTGCTTCCCTGGGCTTCCCAGGAGATGACGGGAAAAGGCCGCTCCCAGGGGTCAGGGCAGGGGTGCAGCTGCCAAGAGCAAGGGCTGGGTAGGTGAGTCTGAGCACCAGGCAGAAGATCCCATAAGGGCTGATGGGTGAGCCAAAGCCTGGTGTCAGGATGAAGCAGTCCCAGGATCAGGGACCTAACAACTAAGGCAAATGGCCGAGCCATAGACTAGCAGAACTGGGTGCCAAAATATCCCTAGAAGACCAGAAGGGGCTGGTCACCCCTGCAGACCTCAGGGGTCAGGCCATCGTCCTGCGGATACCGCGAGGACTCAGAGCTCCCTGCACCCCCAACCACTGCCATCAAGACCCGTAAGTGTCGTCCCAGCCCCACAGCCCGGAGCTCCTTAGGGAGGCTGGAGAGGTGGACAGCAGTCGTAAGAAGACTGCCTCTGAAAAGAGACCTTTTAAATTGGCCTGGACAGTGGACCGCTCACACTGAAGGGACGCAGCCTGAACCTGAACAGAGAATGTGCCTTAGGTGCAGTTGGCGCCAGGCCCAGATCCCCTGGACCGGCCCAGCTGCTAAAAGTGCTGCCTCCAACAATCAGCGGAGGCTCTCCTGGGGTTATCTGCCTGCAGAGGATGTACCACACCCAGAGAGGCCTGGGAGGCTGAGGGCAGCAGCGACCCTGACACTGAGTGCAAAGCCTGGTGCCCTCGTCCTGGGGCGGGACCAGCTCGTTGGCGTGGCTCCCACTCCCGGGCTCTTGCGAGGTCAGCCTCCCAGCCCTGCTCACTCCTCCCCCTCCTGCTTCTCTCCTCCCCTGGGCCAGGTGCACCTGCATCCTGGTCTCAGGTCGGCTTCCAGGAACTGACCTCTAGCCTGTGTTTGCCTTGATCTCAGTGTGGAAGAACAAAGTGCACTTTCTTTGAACATCTAGGTGCCGTGGAGTGCGTTTGTGACCGACAGTTCAGTTCAGTTGCTCATTTGTGTCCAACTCTTTGTGACCCCATGGACTGCAGCACACCAGGCACACGACAATACGGTCACGGGGACCCAGTTGAGGGGTCATAGGCCCTGGGGTGAAGCCCCTGGAGACAGAGATGCTGTCAGGCGGCCGACGACCCTTCTCACCCGCCTTGGACTACAGGGCTAACTGGATGGTTGCTGGGCTGATCTCAAACTCAAACCATCGGTAAGGGTTTGTGGCCAGGTTTAGGAAACAAAGACACAAGGTGCCCAGTTTAATTTAAATTTCAAATAAACAAATAGCTTGTTAGTATAAGCCTGATCCAGGAAACTCACAAGGTATACTTACTCTAAAGAACTTATTTGTAGTTTATCTGAAAGGCAGATTCTACCGGTTCCTCCCACATGTCTCCCAGCCGCCCTCTCCCCACCTCTGACTCCACGGAAACCCCTCCATCCGCCCACACTCTGGCCCTGAGCGGCCCAGTGAGCTGCAGAGTCAGGAATTCTTCCGGTTGGGATTTCACTCCTGGCTTGGCCTCCCTCAGGCCAGCATCTGCCTCCCTCTCTGCATCTGAAAGCCACAGACCACGGAGCTGGGGGGAACCAGCTGATAATACACGGCTGGGAGATAATTGCAGTTGAACACACAGATGACCCATCACTTAGAAGTCGCCTCGGAGGCAAACACGAGTCTGGATTTAGCATGTCCTGCTCATCTGGAGAGACAGTCAGTGCCAGCCTGGCTCCCCTTGGGGAGGGAACAGAATGTCCGCGGTGGGCAAGTGAGGGACACAGAATCCAGGGACTCACGTTTGCTGGGCACCTGCTGCCTCTTCACGGTCATGGTCACACTTAATCCTCAGAATTAACCTGGCAGCACTAGAGAACTGCTCCCCTTCTGAGCGATGGGGAAACTGTGGCCCAGAGAGGCAAAGAGGGTCACGAAGCCAGTGAAGGGCTGGGAGGGGATGTGAGCTGAGGTCTGCTGCTCCAGGATTGGAATTCGAGGAATCAGAACCATGAAGGCAGTTTTCTCAGAGGCAGTCCCTGCCCCACCCACATCCCCTGGGGCTCGAAGCTTCCACCGCAGGGATCTGCAGGTAGATAAACACCCAATTCCTCCCCCACTCTGACCCCCCCAACCCCCCCGCAGGTGGACAGCCCCAGGCAGCCCCCTGCTCTGAACACAGCTCCACCTTCCATGGGCTTCCCAGTTGGCACTAGTAGTAAAGAATCCATTTGCCAATGCAGAAGATGCGNCCCACATCCCCTGGGGCTCGAAGCTTCCACCGCAGGGATCTGCAGGTAGATAAACACCCAATTCCTCCCCCACTCTGACCCCCCCAACCCCCCCGCAGGTGGACAGCCCCAGGCAGCCCCCTGCTCTGAACACAGCTCCACCTTCCATGGGCTTCCCAGTTGGCACTAGTAGTAAAGAATCCATTTGCCAATGCAGAAGATGCGTGTTCAATCCCTAGGTCGAGAAGATCCCCTAGAGTAGGAAATGGCCACTCACTCCAGTATACTTGCCTGAAAAATTCCATGGACAGAGGAGCCTGGCAGGCTACAGTCCATGGGGCCACAGAGAGTCGCACATGACTGAGCAAGCATACAAGCCTCCCACCCTCCCTTCCCGGGCGCCTCTGCTCCCCATCCCTCATCCCCGTATCCCCTCGGCCAAATGACTTCTTGCATTTAAGTCAGATTCAGTGACTGCTAACTAACAGCTGGCTTCCAGTGTTTGAAACTCTTCTCCTATATCATCTCATTTAATCTCCTCATCAGGGTGTGGAGGTAGGGTCTACAATGATCCCCTTTTATAGATAAGAATGCATGAACTGGCCCTGGGCACCGAGAGGCCTCAAAGCCACGTATGCTTAAGCTAACATCTGGTTCCCAAATACTGAGTCATCAAGAAAGGCTTCTGCTGCATTCCTGGACAGTCACTCTCTCCCCCTCAGCTCTGGACTGAATTCCTCTGCTTGGATGCAGATAGATACCAGCGAGGTCTGCAGCTGCCAGCCGTGGCACAGGAGGGAAGCAGTCATGTGTTGCGTTGGGAGCCGTATAGTCAGTCAGACACACAAAGCCCGTGTGTGCATCTTCCACTTGCCCTTTGGCAAGATCCCTAGATTCTAGTCCAGGTTCTGGGCCAAGACTCCTCTTTATCCCTTGGCTCACATGTGTGCTCCTGCCCATGTCTGGTCCTCAGCACTGCAGGTCCAGCCCCTTCCAGGGGCTGTGAGCCGGAGGTCTATGCTCCTGTGAGTCTCAGTGTGAAATTAGCTGTGAGTGACTCGCTCTATCTTCCCAAATGCAAAGTCTTGCTTAAGATTCAGGGCTTCCCAGGTGGCATTACAGATAAAGAACTTGCAGGAGACTTATGAAACCCGGGTTCAATCCCTGGGTTGGGGAGATCTGCTGGAGAAGGGAGCGGCAACCCACTTCAGTATTCTTTCCTGGAGGATCCCACGGACAGAGGAGCCTGGCGGGCTATAAGTCCATAGCGTCACAAAGAGTCAGACACAACTGAAGAAGTGACAGCATGCATGCTTAAGACTCAGAGTGTTGTTAATTCTGGCTTCAGAAAGCTGCTCTCAACCAGAGAGTTCTGTTCGCTTTCCGATCTGTCCCCTTTCAAAAGTCATAAAGAAAGGATTGCCCAAAGGTTACCATTGGTTTTACTCACTGCTTGATTATCTGAGTAGAACATGAACTACCAGTCTTGTAAATAGGACCCTTGCAGAGACTAGTTTCAGGAATTTCTGGACACGTTTGGGTGTTTCGTAGCCATCCTGAGATAAGCCTGCCTGTTTGTAAACACACATTCCTTAAAGGGAAGAGATTCCAAATGCCCTGGCAGGGCTGTAATCTGCCCCTACTAAGTGTCAGTCTCCATCCTGGATCATCAGGGAAGAGTTTAGGCTAGAAGCGATCTCAGTTGAACCTGAGATCTTTTTGAAAATAGACACCATGTGGAGCCTCTATTCTAAGTTCATATTAAGAGGTTACAAACGCAAAAGCCAGAGGATCCAAGCAAGTGAACATAATAAACCCACGAGGAAAAGCAAAATAATGGTGATAGTAAGTGTGGGCTGACGTTTGGGGTTGATCGAGGAGGCCACAGAAGGTGCAGATGCCCCATGAGGGGCCCCACCCCCACCTCAACCCGGGAGCCCCTCTCAGGGGTGTGGGTCCCAGGTAGCTAGAGCTTGTGAGTTATTTCGAGAGACACCAAAATTTTTATTTTATGTACAGGTTCCTAATTTTTAAATGTTGAACCTGAATTCACATAATTGAAACACAGTGTGGACCCAACAAAGCTGAGCCGTGCCACCAGCTTGCCTCTCCTACTATAGACTTTCCTTCCAGAAAAATGCCCCACTCACACACAGAAAGAAAATTTGATGTCCATTTTCAGAGTTTGGGCACCTCTGCTGCCATGTCGATCTTACGAGAATGGCACTCATCTTCAACTTTGGATGTGGCTTCCTGGGGGCATGTCTGACCTTCCCCAAGCAGTGTATCCTCAAGCAGGTAACCACCGTGCCTGCCTCTACTTCCTTCCCCACTCAGTGGCTAGATGCTCACAGCATCTCTCCTTCAATCCCACTGGGACTTTGACCCGAAAGCATCCGCCAGTGAAGCCTTGACTTCCTGGGCTTGCAAACCAGGCCTGAAAGGCTAAGGCATGGTCCCCAGTCCCTTCCCTCTGGGCGGCCTTGAGGGCTAATGGCCAGAGCCCGTTAAGCCGTGCTTGGCGCTTGGCTCTGCTCTAAGAGGTCAGATACAAACACCCCACTCTGCTCATGACATCTGCTTCTCTGCCTGGCCTTTGGACCAGGTCGCTTCAAAGTGACCAGAGACACATATCCCACCCCCCGCACCCTGCCCCGTATGCAGACTCAGACCAGCCCTTTGTCCTTTCTGGGCTCCAAGCCATGGCCGTCTTCTCGTGAAGGCTGCTTCTCTCTGAGTAGCCGTGCCAGGGCAGGAGGGAGCCACACCAAGGCTTTGGCTGGACCTGGTCTGATCTTGGCTTTGCCCCTTAGCACCTGGGAAGCTGGCCCTGATCCCACCGCTCTGTTCCCGCCATCCCTTCGGGAGCCCTTGCTGTGGATGGACCAGGAGCATTCCTGTTTCACAGGCGTAATCTTACTAAAGGCTTCCCCCGTGGTTCAGTGGTAAAGAATCTGCCTGCAATGCAGGAGCCTCAGGAAATGCAAGTTCTGTCCCTGGGTCAGGAAGATCCACCTGGAGGAGGGCACGGCAACCCATTCCAGTATTCTTGCCTGGAGACTCTCATGGACAGAGGATCTCGGTGGGCTACAACCAAATGGTTGTAAAAAGTGTGACTACAGCTGAAGTGACTTAGCATGCCCGAAATCTTATTGAATCCTCCCAACAAAACTGGGAGGCAGGAATGCATTTCAGCTCCATTTAACAGATGAAGAAACTGAGGCTTAGAGACTCTAATAACACAGCCAAGATGGTATGCTCAGCAGGGAGAAAAGCATGGCTCCTTCTTGTGTGGCTAATATTTGTGAGCCCCACCGACTAGCCAACGGCTGTGTTCTCTTCTTGATAAACATGAGTCTTGGAGTGGCGGAGAAGGGCCGGGACCAGGTCCTCAACAACGAGGTTGTTGTAGCTTTCACGCACGTCAGCGCTCCTTGGCAGTGACGCACAGCCACTTCTGGATTTAGAATGCATGCTTATCTCCCGAGCGTGACCTTCCCTCGGGGTCCTCCTGCCTGGTGCACTTGGCACCGCTGGTGGTGGCCAACTCTTCTACACTTGCCCAGGCATCAAGCCTCTTCAGCCTCACAATGTGGGCATCTTGCCGGTCAGGTGGCCACAGGCTTCCTGCACTTTCTGCAGTTGTCCAGATCTGCAATGCTAGGGCCGGTCCCAGGCACAGGAGGTCCTCTGGGAGCCTACCGCCCCTCACAGGACCTTTGTGCAGGAATGTCTGGGAGAAAAAACAACACTCTCCAGTGGAAGGAAAAACCCCAGGGCTGGGGACAGGGCCCCCCGAGGTACAAGGTGATGCTTCTATACAGCATCACTTAGGTCACTGAGACAGCAGCTGGGACTCAGCCTGAAATTAAACAGTGATATGACCTTGTCCAAGTCACTTCCCTTCCTCAGCTGCTTCATCCATCAAATGAGAGGGATGGAGTTAGGTTAATTTTCCAACGTGCGCTTAACAGGACTATGGTATCTAATCTTCCCCCAACCCTTAGAGATTTGCAGTGTCCGCCAGCTTATTCAAGGCCCCGACAAGTCCTGCACAGAGAGAGAGCAGCTGACGTGGCCTAACCCACTGTCTCCTGACTCTCCTGGACCACTCCGCCTTTGAAATAATGTCAGTTAGCATCCCTGTTAACTGTTAGGTTCTGAGGAAACTGCCATGGCTAATTTTCAAGTCTCTTCTGGAGTTTAAGTTCTTCTTTAAATCTGCAGCCCCTCTGAGTCCGTGCTGGGAGACAGGAGGCCTGGGTAGTTCTCCAGAACTGATAGAAGGCCTGCCCTCTGCTTCCCCAGCCATCACAGAACACCTGTCTCTTGCCAACTGTGCTAATGTCTTGGCTTCCCAGCAGTGTTCTCTCCTTTCTAGTTTTCCACGAAGAATCTCCCCTTTCCTGCCCTCATTCCACGAGGCTCAAGGGGATTGGGCCTCACTGCCTGGCTCCAAGGGCCAACATGGAACCCAGGCCTGGTCGTGAGGTGACACAGCCTCCTGGCTATGATGATGGGGACCCCATGAGGTCAGCCAGAAAGAACTCTGGCACATTCGCCAGAAAGATCAAGGAAGAATTGGGGCCTCCTTCCTGCTGTGGATGCAAAGCAGGGCGAGGGAAGGGGGGCATCTCTCCATTACTTTGGAGTCTGCCAGTGAGATCTCAGAGAGGCAAATCTGAAGATGGGGACAAACAATTTTCTGGCATCTCTGAGGGCCTGGATCCAGCCATTCCTGAAGCCCTTGCCTGTTCCCCGCTGGGCTGTACTCAAAGAGAGTTTTGCTACTCCTTGTGTGTGTGTGGACCCACACAGACTTGGCACCTCCTGGGAGTTTGTAGAGGAATGTAGAGTTTCAGGACACTCCCTAGATGCACTGGATCAGGATCTGCATTTCAACAAGACCCCAGGTGGTCTGGGTGCAGATTCTAGCCTATAAGGGCCACGTGGGATTATGGCCATGTGGCCTCCTCTCTTTTATTCAGGCTGCATCCTGACTTGCTAGGGCCACAGGATGTGCTGAAAGTGGCGCTGCTGGGCTATGCTTGGCCCTCCAGCGGTCTGGTGGCTTAGCTTCCTCTAGCAGAAGCCAGCTGCAGTGCGGCTGGTGGCTGAAAGGTGGCCACCTTTTCACAGTGCCACAGTTGCCACACACACACACAAATTCCACATGGAGAGGAGCTCTGCCCAAATAGCTGACCCACAGAATCAGGTGAAATAGCTAATTATTGCTCTTGTAAGTCACCAGTCAATCCTAAAGAAAATCAACCCTGAATATTCATTGGAAGGACTGATGCTGAAACTGAAGCTCCACTACTTTGGCCATCTGATGCAAAGAGCCGACTCACTGGAAAAAACTCCAATGCTGGGAAAGTTTGAAAGCAGGAGAAGAAGCGGGCNACCAGTCAATCCTAAAGAAAATCAACCCTGAATATTCATTGGAAGGACTGATGCTGAAACTGAAGCTCCACTACTTTGGCCATCTGATGCAAAGAGCCGACTCACTGGAAAAAACTCCAATGCTGGGAAAGTTTGAAAGCAGGAGAAGAAGCGGGCAACAGAGGATGAGATGGTTCGATGGCATCACTGACCCAGTGGACATGTGTTTGAGCAAACTCCGGGAGATAGCGAAGGACACGGAAACCTGGAGTGCTTCAGTCCACGGGGTCAAAGAGAGTCAGACATACCTGAGCAACTGAACAGCAACAAGCCACTAAGTTAGGGGTTATTTTGTTATTTAGCTGAGGAATGGCTGCCTGGCCTTCTGCAGGGTTTCTCTTGCTCTAGACACTGTGCTCAGCACTTCCTATTTGCCAGCTGCCATTCCAGGTGCTGTTCTAGATGTAGGGAGGAGAGGTGAGCACAGATAGCACCCTGCTCTGGCAGGACTGACATTCTTGTCCAGGAACAGCAACAGACAGGAGAACACACAAACCCAATGTAGGGCATCTGGATGTTTGTGTCACCTCCACGTTCACTGGTTGAAATCCTAACCCCATGTGATGGTGTTAGGATGCGGGGCCTCTGGGAGGTGACTAGGGTGTTCAGTTCAGTCGCTCAGTGGTGTCCGACTCTTTGCGATCCCAGGAACCACAGCACGCCAGGCTTTCCTGTACTTCACCATCTCCTGGAGTTCACTCAAGCTTATACCCATTGAGCCAGTGATGCCATTCAGCCATCTCATCCTCTGTCATCCCCTCTTCCTCCTGCCTTCAATCTTTCCCAGCATCAGGGTGTTGTTTTCCAATGAGTTGGCTCTTCGAATCAGGTGGCCAAAGTATTGGACCTTCATTGTCAGTCCTTCCAATGAATATTCAGGGTTGATTTCCATCAGGATCAATTGGTTGGATCTCCTTGGAGTCCAAGGGACTCTCAAGAGTCTTCTCCAGCACCACAATTTGAAAGCATCAGTTCTTCAGCACTTATCCAGCTTATGGTCCAACTCTAACATCTGAAATGGCTACTGGAAAACCCATAACTTTGACTATATGGACCTTTGTCGGCAAAGTAATGTTGCTGGGGCCCTTGTAAACAGGATCAGTGCCCTTACTGAGGGAGCTCTCCCCGTCTCTCTCCACCAGGTGAGGGTCAGAGAGGAAGTGGGCACCTGCAACTTGACAACAGATCATCACCAGACCCCGACCCGGCCAGCACTGCCAGACTTTCAGCCTCGGGAACTGGGAAACATTAATTTCTATTGTTCAGAAGTCACCCAGTCGATGGGATTGTGCTACAACAGCCTGAACTAAGACACATGATGATTTCAGAGGGATAAGGAGTGATTCGGAGAGGAGGGTGGGCATGACTTTGGACAGTGTAGGGAAGGGCCTTTCAAGGGGACACACTTGACCTGAGGTCCCAATGTTGAGCCAGAGGAAAGGGATGTCACCAAGGGATGGGGGAAATGCTTAGACCTATATGGGACAGGGGCAGCTGATCTGGCAGGTGAATGCAAAGGGAGAGAGGAAGTTGAGGGTGGGGATTAGGTCAAGAGATGAAGTCAGAGAAGCTGGCAGGGCTACAGCGGCACTTTACAGTTTAGCAGCTGATGGTCATACTGGGCTATTTTACTTTGAAGTTAAACTTACATGAAGTGAAGTGAAGTCGCTCAGTCGTGACCAACTCTTTGCAACCCCATAGACTGTAACTTACAAGGCTCCTCTGTCTGTGGAATTTTCCAGGCAAGAGTACTAGAGTGGGTTGCCATTTCCTTCTCCAAGCTTACATGAAGGTGAAGTATAATCAAAAATGCGGTTCCACAGCTCCACAAGCAACGTTTCAAAAGCTCAACTGTCACGTGTGGCTCGTGGCTACTGAACAGGGTGGCATGGATGGGAACGTTTCTGTCAACGCACAAAGTCCTACTGGCCGGCACTGGCTAAGCCAGGGTTCAAGGTCAAGACCAGGTGTTCTGGGGCTTGATACCTCATTATCTCCTATGAGGTTCTGGGTTTCCCTGGGTTTCACTGAGGTTCCTCCAGCCCTGTGACCCCCAACAAAAGCCAAGCCCATGGATAGCGGAGCCGGGGTGTCACTTGGAGAGAACATTCTAGGCCTTATCCCAGGTAACTGGCAGCAAAGAGGCTGTTTAGTGGCCTTCTTTGCAAGCTCATTTAAGCTGCCAGTTTGGGGCTCCCTGATGTGAAAAAAAGAAGAGTCTGGCTACTATTTCAGGGCAACTAGCAGAAGGGAAATTGCTACAATTAGTTGGAGCTGTTTTCGATTAGCCATATTTTCTTCCTCAGCACAAAACATCTGCTGGGGTCCCATCAGAGCCAGACGCATGGGCAGTGAACCAGGCGGGTCCATGGGGGGCCCAATGTCAGCCAGCTCAGAGTTGGGGGCGGGGGCTAAGACAGCCCTGAGGAACCGGGCGAGTTCTGGGCAGTTTGTTATTTGGGTAGGAAGAACCGTACTTCCTTGCCCAACCTGGGAGGCAGCAGGTGGAGATGCAGGCAGAGATGCAGGCGGAGAGCAGGCCTTCCCTCAGGTTAGAGGTCCTTAGTGTCTGTGATGTTTCCACAGGGCCACCCAACTCTGGGCAGGCACCCAACCATCCTCATCTGAGAAACACAGTGGGGACACCCACCTGATGGGCTAGGGGAGGACTGCATGAAGTAATCTCTGTGCACACACTTGATATACAGGAGGTGCTCAGTGAGTGTCGGCTGAATCATGATTTGATAGGCAAGAATCTTAGGAGAGGAGAGTCGGGCTGAGGGATGTTCAATTCATGTGCAGGCTAGTTCCAACCTGGCACCGTCACTCCTTCATTCATTCAACAAGTATTCATTCTGCAGACTGGCTGCAGCCTCTCCCCTTAAACAGCCTGGGGCCCCGGTTTCCTACCTGAGGCCCAGCAGAGCTGATCCGTCAGGTTCCTTCAAGCTCTCCCCCCAACCATGTTTGCAGCCCCCCTGGGAGGCCTGACCCAGTTGGACTGAAACATGGAAAGTTAGCCAGGTGCTGAGACCCAGATTCTGCATCTAAGATACAGATTGGCCGTTCAAGATCTTTTTGGTCCAGCTCCCGATTGATCACAAGGGTCCCACCCTAGCCCTGCTGGTGGAAGGGCACCCAGCTCGTCTAGACGCTTCGAATGGCTGCCTCGCAAAGCAGCTCATTCTATTTTCAGAGCTCTCTCACGCTAGACAACTTGCCTGTACATGGAGTATATATAAATTCTAGGTTAAAACCCCTCTTAAAACATAATTTCTGGTTTCTGTGTCTATAAGCTTTACCTTCCTGTTGGGTGCCCATCACAGAAGGCAAGTGGCCGTCTGGTTACCTGAAACTGATGGATGGGTGGGCAGAGCGAAAGCATGGGGAATGGCATGGCGAGGCTGGCCCTGCACCCTGGGGTCCCTGCCCGGAGTCCGGCTCTCGGCTGCAGACCATCCTCAGCCAAGGGCTGCTGGCCCAGCTGGAAGAGCCAGGGTCCTCTCGGAGAGGTGGCTCCGGTCCCCATCACCTTCCTCTGATTTGCCTGCTCTCCTGGTGTGCTGAGCCATCCACCCTCTTCCCACCACCGGCTCACATCTCCCTCATGGTCCTGGAAGGGAGGAGGAGATCTGACACACCAAGGGCTGTGGCGAGTCGGATTTGAAGCCTGCAGAGGGCTTCCCTGGTGGTCCAGTGGTTAAGAATCCGCCTGCCAACGCAGCGGGCCCGGGATCCATCCCTGGTCTGGGAGGAATCCGCGCGCCGTGGGGCCACTGAGCCTGTGTCTAGAGCCCACACTCGTAGCAAGAGAACAAGAGAAGCCACCCCAGTGAGAAGTCTGTGCATCACAGCTCTCCTCGACCACAGAAAGTCCTTGAGTAGCAAGGGAGACCCAGTGCAGCCAAGAATAGTAAACAAATTAATTAAAAAAAAAAAAATCAGAGGCTCAGAGTGTTCAGAGAGGCCGGGCCTTGGTGCATGTTTCTGGAGGGGCGGTGGTTTTGGCATCCGGTGCACACCTGAGGCTCCATCTGCTCAGCGCCCATGAGGTGTGTCCTCTACCTAAGACGGCCTATGACCTCCGTTCACCAGGACCAGGAGGTCAGGGGGTGCTGTGGTGGACCTGCCATCTGACAGCCTGCCTCCCTGCCCCTGGCGTCTATTAAGACACTGCTGGCCTTTGCCCAGGGAGCTGGGGCAGGTGGCAGAGCGGCCTGGAGGTGATTAGAATATCACTTCCTGCAGCTGGTAACCCCGCAGGCAGAGGCTGGAAAGGGGGTGAGGGGTTGGGCAAGCAGCTTCCCAGGAAGGGTCCCCAGGCTGGATGATGCTGTCGTGACCCGTAAAACCCCCCCAGTACTTGGCCCACCCTGCCCGCCCGGTACTCACCAAGGGTGCCTGAAACTCGGTGCTAAAGGTCAGCGTATCTGGGTTGCCTGGCCTGTAAGTGTGGGCCAGCCCTGGGGAGGGTCAGCTTATACCCCAGCCCAGGGGCAAGTCAACCCCCAGACCCTGAATGGACTACATTGTGATGTCACACCCTGGGGCAGCCTCCACCCGACCTGCTGTCCTCACTGGTATCAGAGGATTCCCCCCAACCCCACCTAGAACTGAACCCCATCTGGGTGCTGGCCTGGGCCAGCTCTGCTGAGAAGCAGCGAGGTGTCTGCCCTGCAAGCCTGGGAGCAACCTTAAACCTTTCAATACCAGGTGTTCTCCGGGCCAGGATCAACACAATTAGACCAATTTCCCAACATGGTTAGACCATTCGTCCTTTATACATAAAATTTCCCACATAAACTGACTGCAGTGGGTACCTCCCACCTTTACCTATTCCCTTTTCATGTCCTGTCTGATGGATTTAAATATACAGAGCCAATTCCTGGTTTCTTTCCCCTACTGCCCACCTGGTGTGTTCAGAGGACAAGCAAAGGAATTTAAATATTAGCTCAGGAAAACAAACAGGAGCAGAGGCATCCCCCACCCTCTCTGTCCCTCGTCAAATCCAGCACAGACCCTTTAACTTCCATAGTACATATGCCTTCAGCACTTTCTTTTCGAGGTCACTGGTAATCAGGTAAAACTTGTGTCTGATAAGCCCAAAGAGAAAAGGGAAACACACAAAAAAGGGGCCGAAGTCTCCAAGTTTTCTAGTGGTTCCATCTCTTTCTGCCTCTACTGCTGGTGGCTGGGAATGGGGAACAGTCTAACCAAAGGGCAAATGGCCTTGCCTTAAAGACTGTCCTGGATGTTAGAGCGTCAAATAGTGGATTTCAAACCAGGGGCCAGGGAGTAGAATCAAATCAGCTGGAAAGTGAAAGTGAAGTCGCTCAGTCGTGTCCAACTCTTTGTGACCCAGTGGATTGTAGCCTACTAGGCTCCTCTCTCCATGGGATTCTCCAGGCAAGAATATTGGAGTGGGGTGCCATTTCCTTCTGCAGGGGATCTTCCCAACTCAGGGATCGAACCCGAGTCTCCTGCATTGGAGGCAGATGCTTTAACCTCTGAGCCACTAGGGAAGCCCTGGTGGAGGGCTTGTTAAATACAGATTTCTGGGCCCCACCCCTGAGGATCCTGATGCAGCAGGATTGGGGTAGGACCTAAGAATCTGCATTTTTAACAACTTCCTGGGTGTTGCTGGTGGTCCAGGAACTACACTTTGAGAATCAATTGCTCAGAAACGTAAAGGGTACTACTGATCTCCGGGGTCTGGTCTTAAAATAGTGCTGCTGGCTGCTGGCCATACTGAGGGGCTGCAGGAGAATGGACAGGAGCTATACCTTGGAGGGACTTCCCGGGTGGCTCGGCTGGTAAAGAATCCACCTGCAATGCAGGAGACCCAAGATTGCCTGGAGAAAGGGATAGACTGCCCACTTCAGTATTCATGGGCTTCCTGGGCTTCCGTGGTAGCTCAGATGGTAAAAAATCTGCCTGTAATATAGGAGACCTGGGTTCCATCCCTGTGTTGGGAAGATCCCCTGGAGAAGGGAATGGCTAACCACTCCAGTGTTCTGGCCTGGAGAATTCCATGGACAGAGGAGCCTGGTGGGCTACAGTCTATGGGGTTGCAAAGAGCTGGACACGATGGAGAGACTAAGCACCGCACAGCACGCATGGCTTTCANCCCTGTGTTGGGAAGATCCCCTGGAGAAGGGAATGGCTAACCACTCCAGTGTTCTGGCCTGGAGAATTCCATGGACAGAGGAGCCTGGTGGGCTACAGTCTATGGGGTTGCAAAGAGCTGGACACGATGGAGAGACTAAGCACCGCACAGCACGCATGGCTTTCAGACCTCTGGACTCAGCCCACCCTGCCCCGATGAGGACCTGTTCCTCACTGGTGCTGAGCTGTACTAGGGAGGCACAGCACCACGTGGCCTCCTGGTTCTACCCCTTCAATGCCTGAGGGAGCCTGACCTCCAGCTGCTAGCACCTATATCTCTTTGATGGGTGGCTTTCTCCAGCTGCTGGAGCCCACCCTACCTGCAGGCGGTACAGCTGCAAGGCCAGGGATTAAAGTCTCCCTGGGGACATTCTCAGCCAATGACTGCTGGTGGTTGGTACCTTCTGCTTAGGTGTGGTCATTTGGAGGACTGCTGTGTGCCATCCCCCACAGGTCCCCCAGGACGAAGCCCCTGGTGCCTACAGCCTACAGGGAACCGTTTTGACCATACACTCTGTCTCTTTGCTCCCTCTCCTGGCTCACTTCCACCCTCCCCCATCAGGACCAGCCCCCTAAACAAATGACTTGCCCTTGAATTCTTATGTCAGGGTCTGCTTGAAGGGAACCCAGACTAGGACATCATGAACAAGAAATGGTTTTTGTCCTTGGTAAGGTCACATTTAGAGGAGGCAAGACAAACTGGCTGAGTAGCACCAGGAGTTTTTGGGAACTGCTGGCAGGTGTCGGGTCTCAGGGCAGAGGCAGGTGGTCTGCTGGTGGCCTTTTGGGGCATCATGAGGGTGCCCCGAGGAAGTGCAGGAGCTCAGCTGAGACTCTCCGAGGGAGGCCAGTGGGGACAAGGGGACTCGGCAACCCCGAGGCCTTTTTTTCCGCCCAGGAGGCCTGAATGTGGTACCAGCAGGGGAGTGAGTTGCTGTGTAAATTCCTCCTGCTTTTCACCTTCCTGGGCAATTCTTCCTGAAAGAAGAATTTGGAGGGGGAACCTGGAACCATATAAAACATGGCTCTTGTTAGGTTTGGACAGCTTTCGGATGCTTGGAGAGGAGCTGGTAAGAGTCTCTGCTGACCCGATGGGATGAACATGCTTTCCCGGGTATCCACCTCATGCCTACACTGAGGCAGAATCAACCGGCTGTTTTTGCAGGGGGCTGTGGTCTCCCCCAGTTCCTATTTCTCACCCCTGCACATCGTTAGCAGTCCTCCCAGGGTCCCCCAAACGTGTAGCCTGAATGAAAACACTGTGCCTGGCATCCAAATATCCTTCGAGGCAAGTTCTCAGCCCCTCAGTCGAACGCTTCATGTATGGAAATTCTGGAACTGCCACTGAGGAGCCCAATGGCTGTTTGGCTGGGCAACTGCACAGATGGTTCTTAGGAAACGAGGTTTCCTAAGAGTTGTTCTTGTCTCACATTTCCTTGTGGCTGGAGGGAGAACGAAGCCCATTGTACTGCCACGTGAGGTCAATGGGTCAATGAGTCCGTACCTTCTCAGCATCACCCGGGACTCAAAACGTAATTGACTTTCTCTTTCTGATAATAGGCTCTGTATAATAGGCTCTAGGTTCATCTACCTCATTGGACTGACTCACATTCTTTTTCTATAGCTGAGTAATATTCCATTGTATATATGTACCATAAATTCAGTATGCGTTCATCTGTCGATGGATGTCTAGGTTCCTCCCATATCCTAGCTATTGTAAAAAGTGCTGTAATGAGCATTGGGATACAGGTGTCTCTTTCAATTATGGCTTTCTCAGGGTATATGCCCAGTAGTGGGATTGTTGGGTCATATGGCATTTCTATTCCTAGTTTTTTAAGGAATCTTCACACTGTTCTCTGTAGCTGGTGGGAATTTGCTGTGTGACACAGGGAGCTTAATCCAGTGCTCTGTGACAACCTAGAAGGCTGGGATGGAGTGGGAGATGGGAGGGAGGTTCGAGAGGGAGGGGACATGTGTATACCTGTGGCTGATTCATGTTGATGTATGGCAGAAATCAGCACAGTATTGTAAAGCAATTATCCTCCAATAAAAAAAATTTTTTTAATTGCCTACAAAGCTGCCATCAGCTCTGCCTTTCTACAAAAGGATTGCATTCATGAAAGGGGCCCCCTTCTGAGACCCCAGCCCAGAGCTGAGATGGGAAGGGGGCTTAGCTTGTGCCTTTGAAGACATTGGTTTTGATGTTCAGTTCATATTTTACGCTCCCAAAGCCACAAAAATGCCTTGGACCTGGTCATTTTATTTTGCTATTAATATAAAATAAATAATCTATAATATGGGGGAAAATCCATGTACTCATACATTAATTTCAGTGTTATTCAGAAATGTGGGAAACTGGAAGTCCTATAAATGTCTAATAGAAAGTGAAAGTTTCTCAGTGGTGTCCTACTCTTTGTGATCCCATGGACTGTATAGTCCATGGAATTCTCCAGGCCAGAATATTGGAGTGGGTAACCTTTTCCTTCTCCAGGGGATCTTCCCAACCCAGGGATCAAACCCAGGTCTCCTGCATTGCAGGTGGATTCTTTACCAGCTGAGCCACAAAGGAAGCCCAAGAATACTGGAGTGGGTTAGCCTATCCCTTCTCCAGCGGATCTTCTCCACCCAGGAACTGAACTGGGGTCTCCTGCATTGCAGGCAGATTCTTTACCAACTGAGCTACTAGGAAAGCCCATAAATGTCTTAGAGAGGAATGTTTAAATCAGTTGTATAGAGTTCCCTTGTTGAAATATTAGAAGCCATTAATACAGTGATCATGAACACTATAAGGTAACAGAAAAGAATGGTAATATTAAGCGTAAATTTAAAAAGCAGTGAACACAAAGAATTACAACTATGAAAGCACATGCCTGTGAAATAATGCTCAACATCTTTAGTGATCAGGGAAATGCAAATTAAAACTACCACACAGTCCAAGGGGGCTTCCCTTGTAGCTTAGTCAGTAAAGAATCCACCTGCAATGCAGGAGACCTGGGTTTGATCCCCCTGGGTCGGGAAGATCCTCTAGAGAAGGAAATGGCAACCCACTCCAGTATTCTTGTCTGGAGAATTCCACGGACAGAGGAACCTGGCAGGCTACAGTCCCTGGGGTTGCAAGAGTTGGACACAACTTAGCGACTGAACCGCCATCACCACACACTCCAAGAAAGAGCTAAAATCAAAAAGCAGCCATACTAAGTGCTGGTGAGGATGTGGAGCACGTAGATTCCATCCATTGTAGATGCTGCACCAGTTGGAAAATTGTTGGGTAGTTTTCCACAAAGTGATCCATACAGACATACCCTATGTCCCAGCAATTCCACTCCCAGGTGTTTCCCCAAGAGAAAGGAAAGCATCACAAAGAGACACACAAGAAGCTCATAGCTGCTAGATTCAGAATATCTCCAGACCAGAAACCGGAAACAACCCACATGTCCATTAACAGGTGAATGAATAAACAAATTCTTGTGTATTCTTTAAACGAAATGTTAACCAGCAGTACAAAGGGATAAACTGCTGGTGCGTACATGCTAACATGATAATCCTCAAGAGCACCCTGTGTGACAGAAGCCAGAGATGGAAGAGCACACACTTGACTGCATTTATGTGGAGTTCTGGAACAGGCCAAACTAGTTCAAGGCTATAGATGTGAGTCAGCGACTACCTGAAGGAGGGAGGGAGCCCCGGGGGGGAATGGGCTAAAGGGTAAAGGGACCTTTGGGGGAAAGGAAAGCACTCCAATCTTTAGCACAGCAGGGGTTACTCAGGTGCATATCTGACAAAGTCAAAATGTATCAACCCGCACACTTAAAATATGTGAATTTTAAAGTGCATAAATTATACATCAATAAAGGTGAGACTGTGTGTGTACTTGTACTTGCAGTGTGTGTGTATACAACGCATATCACATATAATGTGCTTAGTCACTCAGTTGTGTCCCACTCTTTGCGACCCCATGGACTGTGACCTGCCAGGCTCCTCTGTCCATGGGATTCTCCAGGTAGGAATATCACAGTGAGTTGCCATGCTCTCCTCCAGGGGATCTTCCTAAGCCAGCGACTGAACTCAGGTCTCCTACATTGCAGCTGGATTCTTTACCATCTGATGCACCAGGGAAGCTCTTATCACACACACACACACATACATACACACATGCATATGTAGGTATTCTCTCTATGTGTGTATAAATATATAAACACACACACACAAATTACTTCCCTGGACGAAAAAAAAAAAAAAACAGAAGGAACTACACTAAAATGTGAAAAGTAGTTGTTTCATGAATGAGGTTATAGATGATTTTTTTTCCTCTTCTTAGGTTTGCCAAAACTTTGTCTGTATGGTTCATTTTTCACTTGATAGAATAATAAATGTTCATTTTAAAAAATTGGCAGCTGCTGGAGACAAGCTCTTGTGATGGTCTACAACAGACCAAGATGTCATTGCATGTTCCTGTGGGGAAGTCCTATGATTTTTTTTTTTTTTTGGCCTATATGTCCACCAATAGAAATCTTCAAACCAGGTACAAACCTCACAACCCCTACCAAATCACTCATAATGTCTTTGCTGGAACAAGTACTGTCTATTATCCACTACCTTTTTATGTTCTTTCTCTTCAGCTACATCCTGTGCTCATCAACAGCTAAAATAATATTTTTTATTCTTTGTATTTTCAATAGCATCAGCACAGAAAAAAAAAATAGAAATTTGGAGAAAATAGACCTGAGCTGACACAGGGTCACAATGTACAGTGGCACAGGCCGTGCACTGCACAAGCTCCAAGCAATGACACAGACGGCTCCCCCGGCTGTGTGGATAGCGCCCTCTGGAGTTGTGCAAACAGAGTCCTTGGCCAGAATTCTGTCCCACCACTTCCTAGTTTGTGACCTTGAGGAAGTTACTTCCTCGGTGTCTGTTTCTGCATCTGTTTGGTAAGGAATATTAATAAGGAAAATGACTGAATGGAGATAGTATATGTTTAAAGCCCTCTGCAAACTGTAACACTCTATAACGTTGGCCGTGATGATTCCCCTAATAAACCTGGTCTCTGCCTGGCACTCATCACCAGTATTTCCTCATCATCTCTCACTCAGTTCCCTGAAGCTGTCAAACATGTTGCTGCCTTAGGGGCTTTGCACAACCTCTGCCTGGAAAACTGGTGTGCCCGCATCTTCCCTTAGCTGCTCCTTCAGGTGATTCTGATTTACCGGAAGCTTCCACTGAGAATCCTAAAACAAGCTCCCCCCCACACTCTCATTTTCTGTCTCACTGTCTTGTGCTATTTATTAGTACCTGAAATTAGTTTGATTGTTTAATGCCGATGGTCACCCCTGCCATCCCAAACTCTCTTTCATGGAGGGTCTGTGTCTGTTCTGTTCACAGCTATGTCTGAGCATAGGTGGTGCTCAAAAACCACATACTGAGAATGAACAAATACTTATTGATAACTAGGCGACATGTCATATTTATTCAGTCAGTCTGCCAACTGTTTTTCGAAAACCAAAGACTGTGAGGCAAACATGGCTTTTTCCTCCTCTGCTGAGAGTGGGAACCACCCCAGTGGCTGAAGGAATCTGCCTGAGACGTGCTGGCGGCCGCAGGTCTGAACATTTGCCGGGGAGGCTCCACGTCAGCTGTGGTGATGACCGGGGAATAAGGAGGGCATTGTGCTGCCTGCAGAGACGGATGGTTCCAGAACAGCTTGGGGAAGCACCTCTGTAGCCAGGTGCTTTGTTCCTCTCTCTTTTTTCTCTCTCGACTGTGAGCGAGGAAACCAGGCCAGCCAGCCTTACCTTTGTTCCTCCCGGCTCCCAACGTGGGCTCTCTTTAACGACTTGGTGTTGGCGCGAGCCTTGCCAAGGCCATGGTGAAATTTTCTAACCCAGGCCAAAGATGGAGCTCATTAACTTTCGTGTCTGCAAGAAAGCAGTTCTTTAGGAATTGGCGGATTTTGCTTTCTGCTAGAGAGTGAGGCGTCTCTGCAAGAAAGATGAATCTAGGTTTGTAGGTGGGTCATTAGAGGGAAAAAGGCAGCGGACCCACAGAGCTCACAGGCTGGCCAGCGCCGGGCACTGTCCACACCAGAGGCTGCCCACTGCGGTGGCCTGATGGCCTTGAGCAAGTGCCCACCCAGTGCATTTCCAGAAAGTCCTCTGCCCTGTCTTCCTCCTTCTTCTAAAATGTGCACAATTCGTGGAAGGCTCACACCTGAGGTCAGGTGAGCCGTCTCCCCGGTCTGGATCTGACACCACTGTGTAAATTGCCAGTATCTTTTTACATAGCAGTAAATAATGTAAAACTTTATTTTATTTATATATAGATGAAATGTATATTATAATGTTAAATATTTAATATGTATTGAAACTAATTATGTGTACTAATTAATAGAAAATAACATAGAAGGGGGCTTCCCTGGTGGCTCAGTGGTAAAAAAATCTGCCTGCCAATGCAGGGGCCATGGGTTCAATCCCTGATCCAGGAAGATGCCCCACGTGCCATGGAGTAACTAAGCCCACGCATCATGACTCCTGAAGCCCGAGTGCCCTAGAGCCTGGGCCCTGCAGCAGGAGAAGCCAGTGCATTGCAGTGAAGGCCCAGCACTGCCCAAAATAAATAACATAAATAAAGTTTAAAAGTAAAAGAAAGTAGTAAAGATGGGAAAGTGGACAGTGTCACATGGCGAGGGTTGTGTATTCAGGTGTTTTTTTTTTTTTTAAGGAGAAGATTCCATCCCTAAGTGCCTCGCTTTATTTTCGGTTAATTAATTAATTGTTGCCTGCACTGGGTCTTCGTTGCTGTGCACGGGCTTCTTGCAGTTGTGGGGAGCGAGGGCTACTCTCTAGTTGAGGTGTGTGGGCTTCTCACTGCAGTGGCTTCTTTTCTCGTGGGGCCCGGGCTCCAGGGCGCTCAGGTTCCTGTAGTGAGGGCATGTGGGCTCATTTGTGCCATGGCATGTGGCATCTTCCCGATCTGGGATCGAACACGTGTCCTCTGCATTGGCAGGCAGGTTCTTTACCTTGGGCCACTACAGAAGTCTCTTCAGGTGATTTTTTAAGCATTCAATGAAATGATATTTTTGTTTAGAAAATCTGCTTTTGTGTATATGTTGTGGAGAAGAAGAGTGCAAAAATCACATGGACCTTTAATATAAACTTGAATGCCTTCCTGATGCTGGTGGATTAGAGGCTGGTGCCCCATTCTCACTGCCTGCCTTCACTTTCCTCTGCCTTTAGGGGCATTGCATGGTAAGTCAGTAATACTTTGGTGTGAATTACTCTGAGTTCATCTCCTTCTCTTTTTCTCTCTCTCACACACAGGCATACACACAGGCACACACATACCACAGGTGGCACCCAGAACTCTTGTGAGAGTCTGTGAACTTACAATGGAAGAAGGAATAAAAGTTGCCTAAATTAAACTGGCTGACGAAATTCTGCCGAGGACTGAATTTTTTCTGCCCGCAGTGGCCAGCAGCAGTCTAAAGAAGAGTGTCAATGGGGCCACAGGCTCTGTTCTCATCCCCGCAGATCTAATTTGTCTGCCGTTCACATTCAGGTCGGAGACTGGATACTTGGGCTGATTTGAGACAGTCTGCTTGATGTATTAGCTGGTGGAAGGGCCTGCCAGGCCAGAGGCAGAGAGCTGAGCCCAGTCACTTTCGTAGGCCCTTTCTGGATTTTCTTTTCTTTTTTGCTTCTGGTTTAAAGACGTTCTTCAAAACTCTCACTAATGATTAAAAAAGGAGAAGCTGATTAACAGAGTTCAAGAAGAGCCACGTGATGATTAAGAGGTTCAGGAAAAGACACAGGGGAAAAAAGGCTTAAGGAGCTGCAGTTTTTAGGCCTGGAGAAAAGAACCCAGAGGAGGGGATGGAATAATGATTACTAAGTGCCAGGAAGTCACTAATCAACCAATATGCACTCCATGAACACTGAACAGACACCGGAGTCGCGTGGGCATGCCTTAGCTGTGCCCTAAAGCCAAGAGAAATAAGACTTTAGACAAAAGTACACAGGGAAGTAGAAGGGATTTCAGACAGACACGAGAAAGGACTTCCCAAAGCGAAAAGCAGATCCTTGGCAGAACCAGAAATCACAGTGGATTCAGCAGGACCAATACATGACTTGGGCCTTTTATAAGTTACTAACAGTAAAGATTCCTGTACACAGAGTCTCTCAGCAAACTAGTGCTCACTTGCGTTGGGACAGCCTCTCTAGGGGGCCAGTGAGGGGGGAAAATGTATTCAGAAGTTTGGTGGAGGAAGTAGTCCTATGAGCTGTTCAAAGGAAGAGAGAAACCAGAGTTGATCCAGCTCTGCTCCCACCACAAAGCAGGGTCTGGAGAATGCAGTGATGGCTCCAGAATGAAGCACCAAAGACAGCCTTTGAAAGGGGGCAGGAGGGGAGGGTGTGAGACTGTGCAGAGGCACGGCGTGGGCACAGGTGGCGAGGGGCAGGGCCTGCTGAGTGTCTGGGGCACTGGGCTATGGGGAATCCACAGCAGTCAGGCAGAGAAAGGAAGACCTGACATCATGGGAACCATCTGAGTCTCCTGAAGGCGAAGCAGGTGTGAGATGGAGACAGTGGTTTTGGAGGGCTGCATTTGCTCAAAGTGAGGGGACGGATTGGAAAGAGAGAGAGAGAGCGAGAGAGAACACAGTTGGGCCTTTCAGGGCTCTGTACACACTTCATGCAGTTTACTTTGGAGCATCTACCTCAAGCTGGACGTTAGTCTAATGAATTATTGATTGCCTGCCCCATGCCTACCACAGGCTCACTGAGCAAAGGATCCTGCTTTTCTTGTTCTCCACTGAGTTCTCAGCCCTGAGCATAGACTCTAGTGTGCAGCAGGGCTCCATAAATGTTTATCAAAGCAACAAAATCAGGTAGTGGGGACAAAGTTCTGACATCCTGAGCTCTTTGTTGCTGGTAATCTTAGAAGAAAAGAGTCAAGGTGTCTAACGAGCTAGGCTAGTTAAGGAGGCTTTCTGCACAGGGAGAGCCTTTCGACTTGATGGGCCTCAGATTGTGAATCTGCATGTCCAGTGTGAGGCATCTAGTCAAGCCAGGTGACCTCACAGCCACGAGGTATTGCTTATGATTGGTGCATCCCACCTGAGACGGAGGGGTGTGATTCCAGGATTCCTAGGACAATGGACCTGAGCAGCTCGATAGAGCAGTGTCTGCAGTTCACCAAATGCTTCCTGTTACCTGAGGAGCAAGCTTAACGGGGAATGCATGGAATCCCAGATGAATAGTTGACAGGAGAAAGGTTTCATTAATTCCTGTAGGGTCTGTTATACCTGCTCATTATCACCCTGGCTTTTCCACAGCAGTAACTTTGTCATTTATAAGTGTAATCTCTTGAGTGAGCTACTTAACACATCTCTGAACACCAGCTGGCTTACTCTAAGAAGGTAGTAATAGAAACGCTTCTTTCTCATGGTTCTAGTAAAGATTGCTTGCAAAGCACTTTGGAAATAGAAAAGTACCAGGCAAACACCATCCATCTACTTCCCCTCCATATTTTCTTTGGGGATTCAGCCGGCACTGGGACAGTCCTCGTTTTCACAAAAGCTTCTATCTCTAAGCTCACTTCCAACATCAGCCACACAACAAACCAAACATTTTTGACTCAAGTTATCTTTTACTACCACTAGCCAGCATAAAAATTAGTAATTTGGGATCTCTCTTGCCATCTATTTTCCTTGGGTAAGTTTTCTTTTTTTCTTTTGCCAGTTACGATAATTTATCTATGGGCTTCCCTGGTGGCTCAGTGGTGGCCCAGTAGTCCGCGCGCAATGCAGGAGATGTAAGAGATGCAGATTTGATCCCTGGGTCAGCAAGATCCCCTGGAGGAAGAAATGGCAACCCACTCCTGTATTCTTGCCTGGAGAATCCCATGGATAGAGGAGCCTGGCAGGCTATAATCCTTAGGGTCACAAAGAGTCAGACATGACTGAACTGACTGAGTATACACACATTATCTACCTATTGAGGTTTTTTTTTGTAAGTGTATAACAACATTATTCTGATTTTGAGTAATGCTGCTGCAGAATTTAAATCGTCTGGGATGTTGTAGGTCCCCTGCTCGAGATTTTGCAAAACTGTAAGATAAACGTGCTGAGTGTGGAGTGTTACTGTATCAAAACCTTTAAATCCTAAATTCGTGTTTAAAGGAGCTCATAGGACCCTACATTCATTCATTCATTTGTTTATTCAAGAAATATTTGTCAGTTTTGGATCAACTCAGTTGGTATGCTGTTCACATCTCCTCTGCCATTCCTTTGCATATTCACAGCCTCTGATTGCAGACGCCAGCAGCCTTTCTCAGGTTTTTCTCTAGGGGCATGGGCTGGAAATGCCAGGAGCAGTCTTCAACCAGCAATGGGTGGGAGCTGGTGAATAAATATTCTGGCTTCCTCAGTTCTCAGATTGGGTACCTCTGAGGCATAAAGCTCCCTGTCTCCCAGGGCTCTTCAGCAGGATTAAGCTCCAGCTGCCCATAGTGCAAAGTTGCTGGTGACACACTGTTGATTGGCTGTCTCCCTTCACCAGCTCACTTCTCCACACCCTTCCTAGTGATTCCTGGGATCACCTGCCACATAAAATGCTTTCACTCACATCTTCTTCTTCAGGTCTTCTTTAGAGGCGAGCCAACCTAAGGTGGTGTTGTTGTTGTTGTCGTTTTTTAACTAGAATCAAGGCATTGGGTTAGGGGTTCAGGGAACACAAGGATCCATCAGAACAAGCTATTGCCTCCAACAAGTCCACTGTTCAGAGAGGGTGTGAGATGTGTGTTGAAATGTCACCATAAGCACGTACCATATTTCGTTTTCTGACATTTTCAAATCTTGTTGAGTCTGTCTTACACACACACACCCTCCATTCCAGTCCAGGTGACTCTCTTCTTTTTCAGATTTTTTTTTTTTTTAATGTGGACCATTTTTCAAGTCTTTACTGAATTTGTTACAATTTTGCTCTGTTGTTTCTGTTCTGTTTCTTTTGTCGGTGGGGGGGAGGGGTGCAGGAGGCATGTGGGAATCTGAATTCCCCTACCAGGGGATCAAACCAGCACCCCCTGCATTGGCAGGTGAAGGCTTAACCACTGGATCTCCAGGGAAGTCCCCAGGTTACTGTTATATTCAGTGGTGTGAAGGAGTCAGCTGCCTCTTAAGAGTTGATTGTTGCATTTTCAGGAATTTTTAAAGCAGTTCATTAAATACAGTCATTATTAAACATTTTTATCATATAAACTTACAATGGCATAGATTATATTTTAAAAAGTAATAGATACTCATCCTTATCATATCCTAATTATCTGACTGCATTTTACTATTATATCTGCCTTTAAGATGATTTATGAGATTATCTGATGGGAGTATTCACACCCCAGAAACTGCCAAATGCTACAAATTAGGAATGCTCCCCTACCCCCCACCTCCCATTGCCAACTGTTAAATATTTACCAGCACATCAACCTGGAATTTTACAAAAGCCTTCAAACAGGTCCTTGAAGCCTCTATCACACATCCTAACGATTCTGCCCTCCACGGCTAAAGTAGATTTTTTTTTTTTAGAGTGGTTTTTTTTTTTTTTTTTTAACGTGGACCTTTAAAAAAGTCTTTATTGAATTTGTTATGGTATTGTTGCTTCTGTTTTATATTTTGACTTTTGGTCAAGAGGCATGTGGGATCCTAGCTCCCCAACCAGGGATGGAACCAGCACCCCCTGCATTGGAAGTGCAGTCTTAACCTCCAGGACTGTGAGGAAAGTCCCTTTTTAAATGCAAATCAGATGACCTTACTCTTCTGCTCCAGGTTCTCACTCCCCCTGGCTGGATGGATCTTGAGGCCCCTTATCCTATCTAGCGCCTTTCTGCCTTCTGGCCTTTGCCTTCCTCTCCCTTCCTCCTTGAGCTTCAGTCACACAGCCTTAAATATATGTATGTATGTACTTATCTGGCTGCACTGGGTCTAGTTCCCTGACGAGGGACTGAACCCAGGCCGCCTGTATTGGGAGCACAGAATCTCAGCCACTGGACCACCAGGGAAGTCCCCACACAGCTTTCTTTTTTTTTCCCCTGAAACAGCTGCCAAGCTCCTGTTTCAGGGCACAAAACTGGCTTTTTTCACTTATTCTTCCTTCTTTACATAAGATCAGCTTCTTTTCAACTCTGGGGAGTCATCACCTCCCCAGAAGCATTTTCTCTGTCCAGCCTCTTGCATCCTCGGCACCCCCATCCCCAAAGGCCCACCCCTCTACTACACGAGCCCCCTCTCCTTCCTTGCAGCCCTTGGCACCATCTTGGTTCACCTTGCTTGTTTATCAGTTGTCTTTTTCTTTTCCTACTAGAATGTGGACTCCATGAAAAGAACTCTTTGCCGTATTCAAGACTGTCTCCCCAGCACCTAGAACAGGACTGACATGTAATAGGTACTGCGTTGAATTCATCTGTTGGATGAATCATGTTTCATCCCCCGTTCCGTTTCTCAGCCCCCACAGTTTGGCGGCCACCTTTTCACTTGCCCCTTCCTCTAAAGCTGTTTTGTGAAGGTCCCTCATGATTCCTGAGTTGCCATGTTTGATACACGCTTCAGTCTTCATCTTGCTGAATCTCCCGGCTGCATTAACCATTCTTCACTTCTCAAAACTCTCTCTTCTGCAACCCCTCCCTCTCCTGATTCACCTTTTCCTCGTGTTTCTTGGTCTCAGTGGTAGGTTGCACCAGTGGCACCTTCTCTTCACCCTGTTCGTGTTTATTCCTCCCTTGAACCTGGGTTTGTCCACGTGAGGTGCTTTGACCAACAGAATGAAGTAGAAAACAAAACAGCTCTAAGCCTTCCAGGGACCTTGTGTATGCCTGCTTATTTTCTTTTTCTCTTTCTCAGCATCACCATGAGAAGTGAAGCCCCTCTCTACCCTCTGATATCCCAAAAAAAGAGTGAGCCAAGTGAAGCAGCATCTGAGATGCTCCAATCAAACCCAGACAAGAGGTGTACCGCTCCCCCCAGCCCACCCTACGTGGGAACCAGCCAAGATCAGCCAAACCTCAGCTGACCCATAGACGTGTGAGCTCTAATAAGGAACCGGGGGACTTCTCTAGCGGTCCAGTAGTTAACAGTCTGCCTGCCAATGCAGGCGGTAAGGGCTCCATCCCTGGTCTAGAAAGAGCCCACGTGCCGCAGAGCAACAAAGCCCACGTGCCACGGCTATGGAGCCTGTGTTCTAGAGCCCAGAAATGGCCACTCCTGAAGCCCGAGGGCCCTTAGAGACTGCTCTGCCACATTTTTTTTCTTTGTTATGTGACATTTTCCTTCTGTTTGTCACTTATCACCCTTTTATAGTTGTTGATAAGGTAAAAACCTTTTTTTTTACACTGTAAGCTATCTTCTTCTCTCTCTGCCTACTCTTAAAAAAATAATTCCTTGCAAGTTAGAAAGCAAAGCCCTGTGGTGAGCTAATGGGCCATACAAGGTTATTATTCTTGTATGTTTAGTTTTTCCTAATAAGAATGTTTGTTTTTAATATACAACTAAGATCCAAAAGGACATTTTTTTTTTTTTTTCCTAGAGTTAGGCTGATGGCAGAATAATTTGCTTACAGACCAAATTCACCCTCTTCAGGAGCTCATAATTTGATGGCATAACTGTCACTATCACCAAGGTGCGGCATGTTCGAATNATTTTTTTTTTTTTTCCCTAGAGTTAGGCTGATGGCAGAATAATTTGCTTACAGACCAAATTCACCCTCTTCAGGAGCTCATAATTTGATGGCATAACTGTCACTATCACCAAGGTGCGGCATGTTCGAATCACCTCTAAATGGGTCCCTTGGGCCTGTGATGCTCCCTTTCGAGACACATCTCTCTTGACCCTCTCCTTCACCCTCCAGGCTTTGGCAAAACACCACAGCTTGCGGGACCCCTCGTGCACTGTGCCAGGCTAGATCACAGGCCTCTGTCCTCTTTTCCCACCTTCTGGTCGGGCTGGCTTTCCGTTCTCTTTCAAGCTACTGCTGTCACCCTCTGCTCTCCTCTGCCTGAGTGCACCTTGACATCTCTCTGACTTGCTTGCACATGACAGCCCCTCACGGGACTGTCATCCTAGGGGGTGGCAAGGACCTGATTCCTGAGCTCTGGCCTGGTGCGCTCCCTGAGCAGACAGACCCCGGAGGCTGTGCTGTGCGATCGGAATGACTTGATAGTCTGGGTTTGCTGCAGGGCCAGGGGTTCTGAGACTGGGGAAGCCCCTGGCTCCCTCACAAGCACCCTCGTCCATCAGGTCCTGGCTCAGTTCCTGTTTTTCCACGGGGCGAGCACTGGGCTGAGATGTACTAAGGAGGCGGGACCAGGCCGAGGCTAGGTCCATGGGCACCGCAGTGGCCGTGAGGGAAGGTCAGGCTGGACGAGGGGTGCATTGGGGGTTGGGGGTGACCTCTTTACGGAGGTTGGACAAGGGGCAGGGACCGAAGAAAGGAGAAGGCAAAGGCTGGGCTACTCTTCCATGCTGAACCATATGTTGCACTGGGGCCAAATCAGACGTCAATCACAGGAGGGCGCAGACAGAAAGCTTCTTTTTTTGTAAATACCCTTCACTTGCAGGGACTTTGTAACCCTGTGGTTCATTTAACAACACTTATGGAACATGCACTTATGGAGCCCCCCCCACTCTGTGTAGGCGCTGTGTCAGCCTTGGGGTCACAGCTAGTAGAAGACGCTCGTCTGGACCCCAGATGCCCCAGGCACTCAGACTCTGCCAAGGGCTTCTTGCTGCAAACAGCTGCTTCTCTCTGCTGAAAGGCTGTCTCTGGCTTTAACTCTGGGTGAGTTAAAGTCCCTCCAGAAGAAGCCCTCCACCCACAAGGACTGGTGGGAGTCCCACCCTGTAGGTGGGATATCCCTGGGCGAGTTCCACATGGCACCCATGTGCCCAGCTGAGCCCTGCTTGCCTGTAGGGGTCACTTGCTTGACACTGCACTCTTCATCAGCCCTTCCCATCCTGCTGTCCCTACTAGTGCTTCCTGGGATCATCTCCCAGGTGAGTCCCTTGCATCCAAACCCTCCCAGTCAGGATCTGCTTCTGGGAAAATCTAAACAGTATGAATGAGTCTTAAGGAGATCTCTGCCCACAGCAAGGCTTCCCAGGGTAATGGGGTCTTTACTGGGTCTGTGTATCACTCCTGGCTGTTTGCCAGCCTGGTAATGAATTCCAGGCACTCAACAAACACCAATGAATGAATGAATGAACAGAAGAATGGAAGAATGAACCTCCAAAACCCAGAGGGGATAGTGATTGTCTTACAAGATACACCCATGTTCAGAGAGCTTAACTGGTTTACCCATGGTCAACTAGAAC
Organism: Oreotragus oreotragus; assembly: GCA_006410675.1. NCBI lineage: Eukaryota > Metazoa > Chordata > Mammalia > Artiodactyla > Bovidae > Oreotragus > Oreotragus oreotragus. The sequence continues at coordinate 1,766 of SJYX01013902.1, read as the reverse complement.
TAGCTGGTAACATACGACAACAGGAAACTGGAATTTTTGACTTTTATGTGGAGCTGGAGTTCACCACTGGAAAAAAGACTGACTCTCCAAAGCTAATCCAGGTTAATTCCCCTTGATTAATCATTAATATGCTAGGGAACAGCTGAGATTAAAAATAGGAATGAACGGTTTAACTTCAACCCAATCCCTCTTTATTCTCTGATGGCTTATCTTTTGCACATCTTTCTAACAACGTGTACAGTACCAGTGACAAAGGGGGAGGGAGTATGTGAAATTGTCCAAGAAACAGATATTGTGAAGAGGATGCAGCAGCCACGCGGGGGTGGGGAAGGCAGGGGAAGCGGTTTGGGGCAGAATAGCCCGCAGCAGACCCCTTAGCCTCTCAGAAACCTTAATTTCAAAAAAGTTGGCTTTGGCTCAAGTTTAAAGAGTTAGCTTTTAAGCGGCACTGATATCATGGTTAAACAGCAGGCCTAAAATTATCTTAATTGAAAGATTAATTTGGTATGAAGAGAAAGTTTTGGCTTATATGGGGCTGGGAGTGGAGTGAGGGTGGGACTGGGATGGGGGTCAGGGAGGAAGTCCGAAGAGGAAGCCGGTTTGCTCAGTTTTCTGGGAAGTGGGGAGTTTATTTGGCTCAGACCTCTCTCCTCCCCACAGCGCGGTGTAAATGCTGTAAGTTCAGTTCAGTTGCTCAGTTGTGTCCGACTCTTTGCGACCCCATGGACTGCAGCACGCCAGGCTTCCCTGTCCAGCACCAACTCCCGGAGTTTGCTCAAACTCATGTCCATCGAGTCGGTGATGCCATCCAACCATCTCAACCATCTTCTGTNGTTCAGTTGCTCAGTTGTGTCCGACTCTTTGCGACCCCATGGACTGCAGCACGCCAGGCTTCCCTGTCCAGCACCAACTCCCGGAGTTTGCTCAAACTCATGTCCATCGAGTCGGTGATGCCATCCAACCATCTCAACCATCTTCTGTCGTGCCCTTCTCCTCCTGCCTTCAATCTTTCCCAGCATCAGGGTCTTTTCTGAGTCAGTTCTTCCCATCAGATGGCCAAGGACTGGAGTTTCAGCTTCAGTATCAGTCCTTCCAATGAATATTCAGGACTGCTTTCCTTTAGGATGAACTGGTTGGATCTCCTTGCAGTCGTAAAGAGAACTGCAATTGCGGCCTTGCTGCCAGCTGAGGTCTGGACTGTGCCTCGATGTAACCACTCTGAAAATGGGTGCAAGTGAGGCCTGCCCTCCATTTCTCTGCGCGTCGTCTGGACTTTCCGCCCTCGAGTCTCCATTTACTCGAGAAAATTCTTTCTGGGGCCAATTGCAATGAACATAGGGACGAGCCCTCTCGGGACTGACCGCCGGCAGGACTTGTCCTCTCATCCAGCGCCCGGAGGGGGCGCTGCTGCGGGGGTAAGTTAGCTGGTTTTTAGACGAAGCATTTCTCCCTACGGTTCCCGTGTTGCGCAACCATCTGCTCAGGGTGACACCCACCGCCACATCAGCCCGGAGCGGGCCAGGGGCGCGGGCGGAGCGCCGCCTGGATTCGAACCTCCGCGGCCCCGCTGGCTCAGAGCCAGGCCCGGGTCGGCGCCCGCGCGCCGGGCCGGCACCCGGGGTGGGCGGGGCCGGCCGGGGCTCCCTCCCTTGCGCGTGGCCGAGCGTCCCGGCCCCGCCCCGCCCAGGCCCCGCGCAGGGGCCGAGAGCTGCACCACGCGGCCCCGCCCCCGCCCCGCCCCCTACCCCGGCCCCGCCCCCGCGGCG
>SJYX01013900.1:24023-78667 GCA_006410675.1 Oreotragus oreotragus | reverse complement strand
ATTAAAAAGAATACATTTGAATCAGTTCTAATGAGGTGGATGAAACTGGAGCCTATTATACAGAGTGAAGCCAGAAAGAAAAACACCAATACAGTATACTAACTCATATATATGGAATTTAGAAAGATGGTAATGATAACCCTATATGCGAGACAGCAAAAGAGACACAGATATATAGAACAGTCTTTTGGACTCTGTGGGAGAGGGTGAGGGTGGGATGGTTTGGGAGAATGGCATTGAAACATGCATATTATCATATGTGAAACCAATCGCCAGTCCAGGTCGGATGCATGGGACAGGGTGCTTGGGGCTGGTGCACTGGGATGACCCAGAGGGATGGTATGGGAAGGGAGGTGGGAGGGGTGTTCAGGAATGGTAACACATGTACACCCAGGGCAAATTCGTGTCAATGTATGGCAAAACCAATACAATATTGTAAAGTAAGGGGAAAAAAAAGGAAGGAGGTCCACAAAAGTATTGAGCTATGCTACCACTTGCATATGAAAACATAAACACATAAATACATTAATAAATGCTTGCACATGGGGAGAGTATGTCTGGAAGCTGGCAGCAGTGACTGCATGTAGGGAGGGGGAAATAGGTGACCAAGAGACTAAAAAAAGAGGCACACAAACCATTAAAATGTGTGTGTGGGTGTGCATGTTTGCATGTAGGTATAAATAAAAGAAATATTAAAATTTCCAGAAAAAAAGAGAAAATCTACAAGGAAGGTTTGATCAATATCCCTATTTTATAGATAAGGAAACTGAGGCACAGAGACATTATTAAAGTTACAAGTTACTGAAAGATGCTTTTTGGACAGTGTATTTGTCTATAAGTGAAAGTTAAGTGAAGTCGCTCAGTCGTGTCCAACTCTTTGTGACCCCGTGGACTGTAGCCCACCAGGCTCCTCCATNTATCCCTATTTTATAGATAAGGAAACTGAGGCACAGAGACATTATTAAAGTTACAAGTTACTGAAAGATGCTTTTTGGACAGTGTATTTGTCTATAAGTGAAAGTTAAGTGAAGTCGCTCAGTCGTGTCCAACTCTTTGTGACCCCGTGGACTGTAGCCCACCAGGCTCCTCCATCCATGGGATTCTCCAGGCAAGAATACTGGAGTGGGGTGCCATTTCTTTCTCCAGGAGATCTTCCCAACCCAGGGATTGAACCCAGGTCTCCTGCATTGCAGGCAGACGCTTTAACCTCTGAACTACCAGGGAAGCCCGTATTTGTCTGCTCAGTAAATTTTGTGGGAAAGGGCATTATCTATCTAGATTATTGGGGGAGGAAACTTGCTTTCAATTCTTTGTACAAAAAAATTATGTATGTTACCTAGATCTAAGCAACGTCTAGGTGTTTTACATGCTCATCTTCATTTAATTTAAAAGAAAATCTACGTTCTCATTTATGGATGAGGAAACTAAGCACAGGGGCGTTAATGAAATTACTAGTAACTGAAAGAGATGCTTTTTGGTGAACGTATTTATACTTAGTAAACTGTGGGAAAGGGCATTATGTGTCTAGTTTGTTGGTGGAAAACTACTCGATTTCAGGTCTATATTTTTAAAAAATCAAAACTAAGTATGTTACTTATATCTACTAAGCTTACCCTGGGTGTTTTACATGTTCTGCTTCGTTTAATTTTACAAAAAAATTATGTATGTTACCTAGATCTAAGCAACGTCTAGGTGTTTTACATGCTCATCTTCATTTAATTTAAAAGAAAATCTACGTTCTCATTTATGGATGAGGAAACTAAGCACAGGGGCGTTAATGAAATTACTAGTAACTGAAAGAGATGCTTTTTGGTGAACGTATTTATACTTAGTAAACTGTGGGAAAGGGCATTATGTGTCTAGTTTGTTGGTGGAAAACTACTCGATTTCAGGTCTATATTTTTAAAAAATCAAAACTAAGTATGTTACTTATATCTACTAAGCTTACCCTGGGTGTTTTACATGTTCTGCTTCGTTTAATTAAAAAAATATATCTACTTGGAGGTGTTATCAACATTCCCATTTTAGAGATGAGGAAACTGGGGCACAGAGGCATTAGTGAATTCACTAGTAAGTGACAGACATGCTTTTTGGTGAGCGTATTTATCTATACTTAGTAAACTTTGTAGGAAAAACCATTGTTCATTTACATTGTTGGGGGAAAGTACTCGATTTCAATTTTATTTAATAAAAAAGAAAAAGCAATTCATTTAGATCTAGTAAGCAATGCCCTGGGTATTTTACATGCTCAGTTCAGTTCAAATGCTCAGTCGTGTCCAATTCTTTGCGACCCCATTGACTGCAGCACGCCAGGCCTCCCTGTCCATCATCAACTCCTGGAGCTTGCTCAAATTCATGTCCCATCGAGTCAGTGATACTATCCAACCATCTCATCCTCTATGGTCCCCTTCTCCTCCTGCCTTCAATCTTTCCCAGCATCAGGGTCTTTTCCAAAGAGGCATTTCTTTGCATCAAGTGGCCAAAGTATCGGAGTTTCACCTTCCGCATCAGTCCTTCCAATGAATATTCAGCACTAATTTCCTTTAGGATGGACTGGTTGGATGCTATGCTACATTTAATTTTTTTTAAAAAATCTATGAAGAATGTGTTATCAACATTCCCATTTTATAGATGAGGAAACTGAGGCACAGAGGCATTAATGATTTCCTAGTAAGTGCCAGAGATGCTTCTTGGTGAGTGTATTTATCTATACTTACTAAATTTTTTGGGAAAGAGCATTGTCAATCTAGACTGTTGGGTAAATACACTTGATTTCAATTCTGTATAAAAAAAAAAAGAATAATTCAGTATGTTACTTAGATTTATGAAGCAATGCCCTGGATGTTTCACATGCTTTGCTTCATTTAATTAAATAAATATTGACAAGGAAGGCGCTATAAACATTCCCATTTCATAGATGAGGAAACTGAGACAAGAGGCATTAATGAAGTTACCAAAGTGAATGAGAAGCTTTTCGGCTGTTGCTGCTAAGTCGCTTCAGTCCTGTCCGACTCTGTGGGACCCCAGAGACGGCAGCCCACCAGGCTCCCCCCATCCCTGGGATTCTCCAGGAAAGAACACTGGAGTGGGTTGCCATTTCCTTTTCCAATGCATGAAAGTGAAAAGTGAAAGTGAAGTCACTCAGTCGTGTTTGACTCCTAGCGACCCGAGGGACTGCAGCCTACCAGGCGCCTCCAGCCATGGGATTTGCCAGGCAAGAGTACTGGAGTGGGTTGCCATTGCTTTCTCCGAGAAGCTTTTAGGTGAGCATATTTATCAAAACTTTATAAATTTGTGGTAAAGGGAATTAACTATCTAGATTGAGGGCGATACAAAACTTGATTTCAATTCACTCTTTAAAAAAAAAAATTAAGTATGTTACTTAGATCCCCTAAACAATGTCCTGGGTGTTTTACATGTTCTGCTTCAGTTAATCAAACAGAAAATAAACGAGGAAGGTGCTATCAGCATTCCCAATTTAAAAATGAGGAAACTGAGGCATGGGGGCTTTAATGAAGTTAATAGCAAGTGAAAGAGATGCTTTTTGTTGAGCGTATTTGTCTATATGTAGAAAACTTTGTGGGAAAGGGCATTTTCTATCTAGATTATTGGGGGGATAAACCTACTTTCATATCTATCTATTTGAAAAAATAAATATTTATTTAGATCTATTAAGCAATGTCCTGGGGCTTCCCTGGTGGTGCAGAGGTTAAAGTGTCTGCCTGCAATGTGGGAGACCTGGGTTTGATCCCTGGGTTAGGAAGATCCCCTGGAGAAGGAAATGGCAACCCACTCCAGTATTCTTGCCTGGAGAATCCCATGGACGGAGGAGCCTGGTGGGCTACAGTCCACGGGTCGCAAAGAGTCGGACACAACTGAGCAACTTCACTTCACTTCAAGCAATGTCCTGGGTTTTTACATGCTCTGCTTCTTTAATCAAAAAAGAAAAATCAACTAGGAAGGTGTTGTCAACATTCCCATTTTATAGACAGGGAAACTGAGGCTAGAGGCCTTAATCAAGTTACTACTAAGGGAAAGAGATGCTTTTTGGTGAGCGTTTTTGTCAATCAGTTCAGTTCAGTTCAGTGGCTCAGTCCTGTCTGATTCTGCGACCCCATGGACTGAAGCACGCCAGGCTTCCCTGTCCATCACCAACTCCTGGAGTTTGCTCAAACTCATGTCCACTGAGTTGGTGATGCCATCCAACTATCTCATCCTCTGTCATCCCTTTCTCCTCCTGCTTTCAATCTTTCCCAGCATCAGGGTCTTTTCAAATGAGTCAGCTCTTCCCATCAGGTGGCCAAAATATTGGGGTGTTAGCGTCAACATCAGTCCCTTCAATGAACATTCAGGACTGATTTCCTTTAGGATTGTCTGGTTGGATCTCCTTGCAGTCCAAGGGACTCTCAACAGTCTTCTCCAGCACCACAGTTCAAAAGCGTCAATTCTTTGACACTCAACTTTCTTTATAGTCCAACTCTCACATCCATACATGACCACTGGAAAAACCATAGCCTTGACTAGACAGACCTTTGTTGGCAAAGTAATGTCTGCTTTTTAATATGCTGTCTAGGTTGGTCACAACTTTTCTTCCAAGGAGTAAGTGTCTTTTTCTTACATGGCTGCAGTCACCATCTGCAGTGATTTTGTTTCCACTGTTTCTCCATCTGTTTGCCATGAAGTGATGGGACCAGATGCCATAATCTTGTTTTCTGAATCTTGAGCTTTAGGCTAACATTTTTACACTCCTCTTTCACTTTCATCAAGAGGCTCTTTAGTTCTTCTTCAGTTTCTGCCATAATGTGGTGTCATCTGCATATCTGAGGTTATTGATATTTCTCCCAGCAATCTCGATTCCAGCTTGTGCTTCATCCAACCCAGCGTTTCTCATGATGTACTCTGCATATAAGTTAAATAAGCAGGGTGACAATATACAGCCTTGACATACTCCTTTTCCTATTTGGAACCAGTCTGTTGTTCCATGTCCAGTTCTAACTGTTGCTTCCTGAGCTGCATACAGATTTCTCAAGAGGCAGGTCAGGTGGTCTGGTATTCCTGTCTCTTTCAGAATTGTCCACAGTTTATTGTGATCAACACAGTCAAAGGCTTTGGCATAGTCAATAAAGCAGAAATAGATGTTTTTCTGAAACTCTCTTGCTTTTTTGATGATCCAGCGGATGTTGGCAATTTGATCTCTGGTTCCTAAGTATTTACTAAGTATTTATCAATACTTAATAAAATTTGTGGGAAGGAGCTTTGACTATATTGTGAGCAAAATAAATCATGGTTTCAATTCTCTCTATTTTAAAAAAATTAAGAATGTTAGATCTAAGAAGCAATGTCTTAGGTATTCTACATGCCCTGCTTCATTTAAATGAAAAAAAAATCTGTGAGTAAGGAGTTTTCAACATTCCCATTTTAAAGATGAGGAAACTGAGGCACAGAGGTATTAATGAAGTTAATAGCAAGTGAACGAAATGCTTTTTGGTGAGCGTACTTATCTATACTTAGAAAACTTCATTGGAAAGAGCATTATCTATCTAGATTGTTGGGGGAAATAACCCACTTTCGATTCTTTATTATTTTTTTTTTAGGTCCTAGCTAACCCTCTGATTTTATCTACTATTTCTTTGTTCCCTTCAGCCTAAGCTGGTTTCTTTACTATACTTCAGACACACTAAGCCCCTTTGCCATCTTAAGCCTTGCTGTGCACACTGACTTAACTCTGTTTCCTGTGTTTTTTTTTCAGTTTTTCAATTGAAGGATAATTTTTTTTGCAATATTTTCTATTTCAGTGCTATCTATTAAAAATTAAATATGTTACTTAGGTCTACTAAGAAATGTCCTAGGTGTTTTACATGCTCTGGTTCATTTAATAAAAAAAAAATTCAACTAGGAAGGTGTTATCAACATTCCCATTTTATAGATTAAAAAACTGAGGCACAGAGGGATTAAAAAGGTAATCATAAGTGAAAGAGATTCTTTTTGGTCAGAGAATTTATGTATACTTGGTAAAGCTTGTGGAAAGGACATTGTCTATCTACATTGTTGGGGGAAAAAAAAAACTCGATTTCCAACCTATCAATTAAAAAAAACTGAATTAAGTATGTTACTTAGATCTATGAAGCAATGTCCTGGGTGTTTTGCATGCTCTGCTTAATTTAGTTTGAAAAATACTACAAGGAAGGTGTATTTCAACATTCCCATTTTATAGATGTAGACACTGAGGCACAGATGCATGAATGAAGTCACAAGTAAGTGAAAGAGATACATTTTGGTCAGCAAATTCGTATATACAAGTAAACATTGAGGGAAAAGCATTGTCTATCTAAACTGTTGGAAAGGGGGAAATTTACTTCTACAATGTCTATTTAAAAAAGCAAAATTAGTATCTTGCTTAGTTCTACTAATCAATGTCCTGGGTGTTTTTTTTTTTTTTTTGTCCTGGGTGTTTTACATGCTCTGCTTTACTTAATTATAAAGAAAATCTACCAGGAATGTATTATCAACATTCCTATTTTATAGATGAAGAAAGTGAGGCACAGAGGCATTAATGAAATTACTAGAATTTGAAGAGATGCTTTTTTGTGAGCCTATTTATCTATACTTAGTAAACTTTGTGGGAAAGAGTATTCTCTATCCAAATTGTTGGGGGAAAAAAACCTCATTTTCAGTTGAATCATGGCCAACTCTTTGTGAACTCATGGACTCTCAAGAGTCTTCTCCAACGCCACAGTTCAAAATCATCAATTCTTCGGCACTCAGCTTTCTTTATAGTCCAACTCTCACATCCATACATGACTACTGGAAAAACCATAGCCTTGACTAGACAGACCTTTGTTGGCAAAGTAATGTCTCTGCTTTCTAATATGCTGTCTAGGTTGGTCATAACTTTCCTTCCAAGGAATAAGCGTCTTTTAATTTCATGGCTGCAGTCACCATCTGCAGTTATTTTGGAGCCCCAAAAGATAAAGTCTGCAAACTGGAAGTGGTCAAACAGGAGATAACAAGAGTGCTTGCTTTTAGTGAGTGTATTTAGCTATCTATGAAAGGGCAGGTCTGTCTAGATTGTTGGGGGAAATAGGCTAGAGGCATTAATGAAGTTATTAGTGAGTGAAAGAGATGCATTTTGGTGAGGTATTTATTGACACTTTGCAAAATTTATGAGAATGGGCTTTGGCTATCTAGATTGTGAGGAAATAAATCTAGATTTCAATTTTCTCTATTAAAACAAAAAATTAAGTATGTTACTTAGATCTACTAGGCTCTATCCTGGGTGTTTTACATGCTCTTCTTCATTAAATCAAAAAGAAAATCTATGAGGAAGGTGTTATCAACATTCCCATTTTATAGATGAGGAAACTGAGGTATAGAGACTTTATTAAATTTACTAGTATTTCATGCACTGGAGAAGGAAATGGCAACCCACTCCAGTGTTCTTGCCTGGAGAATCCCAGGGACGGGGGAGCCTGGAGCACTGCCATTGATGGGGTTGCACAGAGTCAGACACGACTGAAGCAACTTAGCAGCAGCAGCAGTAAGTGAAACCAATGATATTGGTGAATGTATTTATCTATACTTAGTAAACGTTGTGTGAAAGGGCATTGTCTATCTGGATTTTTTGGGGAAAATTACTCTATTTCAATTCTAAAAATTAAGTATGCTACTTAGATCTACTAAGAAATGTCCTGGGTGTTTTACATGCTCTGCTTCATTAAATTAAAAAGAAAATGTACAAGGAAGGTGTTATCAACATTCTCATTTTACAGATGAGAAAACTGAGGCATAGAGGCAGTAATGAAGTTACAAGAAGTGAAATGGATGATTTCTTTGAGAGTGTATTTATCTACACTCAATAAACTTTGTGGAAAAGGGCATTGTCTATCTAGATTGTTGGAGAAAAAAAACTCAGTTTCAACTCTCTCTTATAAAAAAAAAAAAGAAGTATTTTACTTAGACCTACTAAGTAACATCCTGAATGTGTCATATGCTCTGCTTCAATTAAAAAAAAAAATCAAAGAGGAAGGTGTTATAAACACTCCCATTCTATAGATGAGTAAACTGAGACACGGAGACATTACTGTCGTTACTAGTTAGGGAAATACATGCTTTTTGTTGAGTGTATTTATCTATTTAGTAAACTTTGTGGGAAAGGGCATTGTCTGGCTATATTGTTGGGGGAAAAACCCAATTTCAATTCTCTCTATTAAAAAAAAATTAGTGAGTTGCTTAGATCTTCTAAGCATGCTCTTCATTTTGCATGCTCTTCAATTTTGCATTCTTCATTGTGCATGCTCTTCTTCATTTAATCAAAAAGAAAATCTATGAGTAAGGTGTTATCAACATTCCCATTTTATAGATGAGGAAACCGAGGCCCAGAGGCTTTAAGAAAGTAATTAGTAAGTGAAAGATGATGTATTGGTGAGCCTATTTATCTATAGTTAATCAACTTTGTTGATAAGGGCACTGTCTATTAGATTTTTGGGGAAAAATACTCAATTTCAATTCTCTTTAAAAAATTAAGTATGTTACTTAACTCTACTAAGCATGTCCTAGGTGTTTTACATGTTCTGTTTCATTTAATGAAAAATAAAAATCAATAAGGTAAAAGAAAATCTACAAGGCTGTGGGGTAAAAAGAAAGATTTTAACACTCTTAAAGAAAAACCAATATTATATATGTTAGATCTCCTAAGCAATGGTGGGTGTTTTACATGTTAAGCTTCATTTAACTAAAAAAAATCTACGTGGAAGGTGTTGTCAATATTCCCATTTTATAGATGAGGAAACTGAGGCACAGAGGCAGTAATGAAGTTACAAGAAGTGAAACGGATGATTTCTTTGGAAGTGTATTTATCTACATTCAATAAACTTTGTGGAAAAGGGCATTGTCTATCTAGATTGTTGGAGAAAAAAACTCAATTTCAACTCTCTTATTAAAAAAAAAGAAAGTAAGTATTGTACTTAGATCTACTAAGTAACATCCTGGATGTGTCATATGCTCTGTTTCATTTAATTAAAAAAAATCAAAGAAGAAGGTGTTATCAACATTCCCATTTTATAGATGAATAAACTGAGGCACAGAGGCATTAATGAAGTTACTAAAGAGATGCCTTATGGTGAGCACATTTATGGACACAGTAAAATTTGCAAAAATGGCACAGTCTCTAGATTGTTGGTGGAAAAAGCTCAATGTCAACTCCACCTATTAGAAAAAAAAAAACAAAGTTAAGTATGATATTTAGATCTACCAAGCAAAGTCCATCTTGTTTTACCTGCTTACCTGCGTTTAATTAAAAAGAAAAACTACACAGAAGGTGTAATCAATGTTCCCATTTCACAGATGAGGAAACTGAGGCCCAGAGGTATTAGTGAAGTTACTAGAAAGTGGAAGAGATGCTTTCTGGTGAGTGTACGGATCTATACTTAGCAAACTTTGTGGGAAAGTGCATTGTTGGTACAGATTATTGGGGGAAAAAACTCGATTTCAACTCTTTCTTCTAAAAAATAAAACAAAATTAAGTATGTTACTTACATTTCTAAGCATGTCCTTGTTGTTTTACAGGATCTCTTTCATTTAATTAAAAAAAAATCTACAAGGAAGGTGTTTCAACATTCCTAATTTAAACATGAGGAAACTGAGACACAGAGGCATTAGTGATCATAATAATAAGTGAAATATGCTTTTCGGTGAGTGTATTTATCTATTATTAGAAAACTTCCTGGAAAAGGGCTTTTTCTACCTAGATTGTTGGGGGGAAACCCACTTTCAAATCTACCTATTAAAAAATATTAAATATGTTATTTAGATCTACTAAGCAATGTCCTGTGTGTTTTTATTTTTACAGTAGCCTCAAGACTTCTCCATCTATACAGCACCATTGATTAAACATCTAGGTTAACAATGAAAAGTTTCTCCACAGCGAGGGACACCCAGAGAGGTTCACAGAGTTACATGGAGAAGAGAAGAGAAGAGGGAGGAGGGAGTTAGAGGTGACCCGAATGAGATGAGATGGAATCAAAAGAGGAGAGAGCAAGCTAGCCAGTAATCACTTCCTTATGTGCACTCCAGAGTCTGGACAGCTCAGAGATGTTCANGGATGCCCAGAGAGGTTCACAAAGTTACATGGAGAAGAGAAGAGGGAGGAGGGAGTTAGAGGTAACCCGAATGACATGGGATGGAATCAAAAGAGGAGAGAGCAAGCTAGCCAGTAATCACTTCCTTATGTGCACTCCAGAGTCTGGACAGCTCAGACAGGTTCATGGAGGTATACAGAGAAGAGAAGAGGGTGGAAGGAGACAGAGGTGGCCAGGAGGATAAAGGTGTGTGGGGGGGTGGGAATCAAAAGGAGACAGATCCAGCCAGTAATCAGTTCCCTAAGTGTTCTCCCCCATCTGGAACACACAGAGATTCACAGAGTTGGGTAGAGAAGAGAAGGGGGAGGGAGGAGACAGAGGCGACCTGGTGGAGAAAAAGGAGAGTCCAAAGGAGGAGAGAGCAGTCAAGCCAGTAATCTCGCTCCCGAGTAAAAATGAGTACTGAAGATTGGGTTCTTAAATGTACAAAATTGATAACAAATACCAAAAAGCAAAGATTAAAAGTCTAGAGGTTGGATTTTGAAAAATACAATATTAAAGAAAAGAAAAAAAACAACGTCACAAAAATTATTAAAATATATATATATATATGAGGTTTGCTTTAAAAAATAGGGTCTCTTTTTTTTGCAAAGTAATAGTAGGTTATAAAAATGAAAATTAAAGGAGTAATAGAGGACTTAACAATTTTAAAAAATGATAGTAAAAATATATCTAGGACTTTGGTGTTGTTGTGGGCAGTGTGGTATCAGTTCATTTTCGGATAGTTCCTTGGTCTGGCTTATATTTCTCAAGATCTATAGGCCCCCTCCTATGTAGACGGTACTAACTACAGGGTTTTAATCTATTGCACCTGTCACTTCCAAGATGATTCCCTCTGTTTTAACTTCTACTGTTTGCTGGTCTCTTCAGTGTCTAATTTCAGCCCTGACACAAGGGGGCGGCGGTGGACACTTTTTTTAGGCTCACTTGTTCAGTCGCACTGTGGGGAGGGAGGGACGCTGAAAACAAATAACACTGGCATGTGTTTGCAGTGTCTCAGCCACACTGGGCCTGCCCCTGCTCACGGCGCATGTGCCCTCCTTGCCCACGCTGCTCAGGCTCTAGGTTGCTCCGCCAGAGACCTTCCGAGGCCGGGCCTGGGCTGCATGCACCTCCCATGTCTCAGCTGCTCAGGTTCCGGCACTCAGGTAGTCCTCAGAGGCACAGACTCGGTTAGGCCTGCGTTTTGTGCCCTTCCCAGGTCCGAGCAGCTCAGGTGATGAGGTGTTTGGCAAGCACGGTTGCTGTGACTTATTGCCTCCCCTGTCCCTGCCGCTCGGTTTTCTGGGTGTACAACTGGCGTGCCTTCTCAGGTGGATGTTGCCCATCCAGAACCCCAAGAAAGTCTTAGTTAGCAAAGAAACCTGCTTGCAGTTCAGTAGATAATGCCTCTCTTGGGCTGTGATTGCCCCCTTCTGGCTCTGGCTGCCTGTCACCGGAGGGGGATGGTCTGCAGCTGGCTAGCTCTGTTCAGTCCTTTGTTCTGTGAGTGGGCCTGGTGGTGTCTTAGGTTAGGGCTTTTCGCGTGGTAGCTATCCCACAGTCTGGTTTGCTAGCCCAAGTCAGCAAATCTGGGCTCCCTCAGATTGCCCTCGGGGCACTCAGGCCCGTCCTTACTCTAAGCAGTGCAGTCTGCACCTCCCTGCCCAGTCCCCGCTTACTAGTGGCTGGTGCAGGCCTCTGTGCTGCTTCTCTGCTGGGGGAGTTACCGTTGGGTACATAATCTGTGGGTTTTAATTATTTATTTTTCCTCCCACTTATGTTGCCCTCTGTGGTTCCAAGGCTCGCCACAGACTCAGCAGTGAGAGTGTTTCCTGGTGCTTGGAAACTTCTCTCTTTTTAAGACTCCCTTCCCGGGATGGAGGTCTGTCCCTACCTCTTTTGTCTCTCTTTTTGTCTTTTATATTTTTTCCTACTTCCTGTCAAAGACAATGGGCTGCTTTTCTGGGTGCCTGATGTCCTCTGCCGGCATTCAGAAGTTGTTCTGTGGAATTTTCTCAGCATTTCAATGTTCTTTTGATGAATTTGTTGGGGAGAAAGTGGTCTCCCCTTCCTATTCCTCTGCCATCTTAGGACCACCCCCTCTGTATTTTCTTATATTGTTTCGCTTACTGAGTGTGTGCCTTGTCTCCTTGGCTGGAATACCTCTCAGAAGAGGTATCTAGGTTGGATAGTGAAAGGGACCCTTGAGATAACAGATAGAAGTAGAGCCTGGCTGAAACTGAGGCTTCATGGGGCAGGGGAGCAGTTAGAGAAAAGACTGAAGAATAGGCGCTGGGGCAGTTATAGGAGTACTGAAAGAGCTAGGAGGCCTGTGATGATGACTCAGAACATCACTGAGAGTAGACAGGATGTGTTTGACAGACACTGAAGTGGCGCAATTATTAGGAGTTGGGTAAATAGGAATAGGGAATACAGCATGACATCCCTGTTTTTGAACATGGGCAACCAGGAAAATGGTGATAACATTCCCTGAAACAGAGAAGTCAGGAGGGAAAGTGTTTGCGGATGTAGTGTGGTGGTCAGAAGTGGAGAGATGAATTTGACTAGTCATATTGTTGAGCCTTTCCTTGAACGTGGGGACTGCAATCAATTTCCTTAGCATTACCCACTGAACCTAGAAATGAGCTCTGCATACAGTGGGTGCTAAATGAATGTCATTGGTGAAGAAAGGAGTAGAAGCTGGGAGAGCTGAAAACCTTCCCAGTTTGCCTGGGACATCTCCATGGATGTACTTCCAATTGGTAGGAATTGGTAGGTAAGGTGATGCCTAGAGGTTTCCATAAGTCTGAGTGGAAAGGGGATGAGAATCCAGAGGACCCTCTGAGTTTAATGTCTGATAGGAGGACTGGAGTTTGCCATCCCAGGTGTCTATTATTTGGTTGGTCTTACTCTCCTCTTTTGCTTCAGCTTCCTTTTGAACTCTGATGACCAAGGCCTAGGTATTGCTCCAATTCTCTCATTTCATAGTTGCTGGAAGAATTCAGCCAGATCATGCTGCAAGCTAGTTTACCACTTTGCAGTGACTACTTCAACCCTACAACTAGGCAACCTAAGGTTTCTAGGAGCAGATAAAACCCCTATGCAATCTGTCACTGTTTAGTTTTCATTGCCAATGTAATTCTACCAAGTTAATGAATAGATGGGTTGGAGTGGGGGAAGGGAAGAGACACAGAATGAATGAAGAGAAACTGTCATTTATGGGCAGATTTTGTTCTGCTTTTTAGCAAGACATTGGGTACATGGTGAACCATTGAGGGCACAGTTGTCATCATCACCATCATCATCAAAGTACTTTTATGAAGTGCCTAGTTTCAGGGGTTCTGAGCTAGGCTTACACAGAGAACTACACAGCTTTGGAATTTCACTTTTAGACCATGCATGATCTAAGACCAGATACTGATGTGAACATGTGCAAGATGGATTTAAATCCTCAATATGGTTTATTTACACATTATATGTCACCACCTCTTCTATAGGTTCCTGATTATTTCTGGAGTGAAATGTATAAAGCAGATATATCCTGTATGCTCAATGATATTATCAGCTCTTTGAAGGCAAAGAACCCAACTTACAATTTTGTCTACAGACTTGTTGTACAGAACATATATAGATGCTCAGTATGGATTCATAAATGAACCAGACCTGATGGGTAGACAGAGTACCTTTCAAACCATTAATATTCAACTCCCTTTGAACCTCAGTTTCTTCTATAAAATGGAGAGAATAATTGTATCAAAGTCATCACAGGGCTGTTGTGAGGATAGAAAGCCAATGCATATAAATTGATTAGCACACAATGTAGTATTGTCTGCTCAACTGTTAGCTATTAATTAAACAATACGAATTTCTATCTCCCGTAGGAGACTGTGGGAAAGGGATAGCAGCTTTTCACACAAATCTGGGTATGCAATTCAGCCTACTGCGGTATACTTGTCAGTTGCCTATACATTGGGATTTGAGAGAAAAAAGAAAAAGATTCACTCTCTCAGATATCTTCTTTACTTTTCTGCCGTCACTCTTGAACAAGGATGCTTTGTTGGGGGTGCGCGTGTGAGTTACTGACTGGGATCGAAGGCTATGACTTAAGCCGCCATATCAGTCTTAATTCGCAGCTAAGCTAATCAATGCCAGGTGTCGTCCAGGAGCTAGGAGTCCTGGAACAGACCAGGCTCGCACCCTTGCCCAATTTTTCGGAGGAACGTACGAATGGACCAGAGAAAAATTCTGATTAAAGAGCGAGTTCCGCCGAACAAGGGAATCCGCTTGTAGCGCTAGTGCTCAGGCGCTACGCCCCCGGCGCGCCAGCGCTCTTCCGGCGCGGCGCCAGCTCCGCGGCAACCAATGGGCGCGAGGCGCCGGGACCGCGCATGCCTCTTGCGGCTTCTCTGGGAAGTTGCTTCCTAGGTTCTGAGCCCGCACCCGCGGAGATGAAGTAAGGCCTCCACTGTCCTCTGAGACGGGTCGGGGGAGCTGGTGCCCGGGGCCAGCCCACCGGGGCTGAGGTGGTAGACCATCTGCGGGGCTGACGGGCGGGAGAGGCGGGGAGTAGGCTCTCGGTTTTGTTCTGTTTTCCCTCAGGCCGGGGCGCGCTTACTTGTCCGCTTTTCCTTCCGGTTTAGCCCTTTAACTAAAGTGAAGCTGATTAATGAGCTGAATGAGCGTGAGGTGCAACTGGGGGTGGCGGAGAAGGTGTCTTGGCACAACGAGTACAAGGACAGCGCTTGGATCTTCCTGGGTGAGGCCCACGTTTTCCTCTCGTAGGGCTCCTCCTCTCCTGCCCTGCTTCCTAACCTTTCAGCGTTCCCGCCTTTCATTCCTCCCGACATTCACCACCCGCATTTATTCCCTTCCGCTGTCTCTCTGTAAATACGTTTTCCTTGTCTGTGTTCTCCCCATTTCTAGTTTGCTCTCTCTGCCAAGTCAGTGCTCATAATAGGTACTGCCGGCCATTCACTGTGCTGAGAATCGTGCCACTTGGTTTCTCAGAGACCGTTACTGTCATCCCCCGTCCCTCCCCATTTACACAACTAAAGAAACAGGTGCAGAGAAGTTAATGACTTCGGGTCACATAGCTTAGGAAGTGGAACAGCCAGAACTATGGCACTCTAGAACTCATGGTCTTAGCCCCTATCTCATATTACTGCCAACTCCCTCCCCTCCTCATTCTCCTTCCCTCAGAGTTTATTTCCCTCATCTAATTATCTCCTGCCTTCTATCCGTGGCCGTATCACCATCTCTATATTCACTTTGTGTCATATATGGTAATTTGACAATTTATTCAAAGAGGTTATTGCACCAGACATTGTGTTAAGCATTTTATTTCCATTTATTTAACTATTATAACAATTCTGTGAAGTTAGAACTGTAATGTCCCCATTCTATTGATGAGGAAGGAAACATTTGCAGGGAAATTTACTTCCTATGAAATGCTTAACAATTGACTTTATAATCCTTAGTCTTTGTGAGGTAGGGTTAATATTTGCATATTTAAACTGATTTTGGACCTTAGCTGTGAATTTGCAGATAGAGAGCACATGAGTTCAAGATATGTTTTTGGAAGCCAAGTTTTGTGCTGGAAACTATCTGCTTTATCCAGAAGATTTTGGGTGTGAGGGGGGTTAGTTTGGTTAGGGGTGACCCCAGCTTTTCACTCAAAGTTAATCACTCCTTTTTCTGTATTACTGCTGCATTTTTTGTGTGTGTGTGTGTGTCGTTGCATTTAACTAGGTTCTTTGAGGGAAGGCCCTGTTGCTTATTCTGATTTGCATCCCAGTGCCTGGCCTAGTGCATGCATAGTACATAGTAGACACTTGGCAAGTGTTTGCTGAACTGAAATGTGTTTTTCTTTTTGAGGGGGACTTCCTTATGAACTGACTGAAGGGGACATCATTTGTGTGTTCTCACAGTAAGTCACCTTTTTTTCTTCTTTTTAGTAAGTCACTTTTTAATTTCTTACCTTCTGGGTCATCAGAGTAGTTTGCTTCCATAATGCATTTTATGGCATCACAAAAGCCCATTTATTTTAACTCTAGACTGACTGGCCTCCCTGCATGGGGAGGCCTGAAGCTTCTGTTCTGGTCTAGATCAGTCCCAGGACATGGTTCTGGAACTCTCCAATGTGCCAAATCCAAGAAGTTGGTTGATATAGGAGCCTGTCTTGGAAATTCTGGTCTATTTTTATTGTCTTTTCACTGAAGCCTACAGTGGAACAGGCTGGAACTCCTAGGAAGGTACTCTGTTGGCCCATCTCCTTGGCCTCTTATAAACTAGGGGTAACTCATGATCATGGGGCCATTCTGGGCCCACACCTGTGTGGCACTGTAGGATTAGGGCACAGCACAGAGGAACTGGGAAAAAAGCAAAAGGTTTAGGCAGTAGTTTTTTTCATTATTGTTGTTTGTTTCTAGTTGAGTGTAAGGTTAGTGAACAGAGCCAGTCTCTTTAACTGGAGACTGAGAATCACAGGCTGATGAGGGATAAGAATGAATAGGAGAATCTTATATTCTTCATTCTGCCACGGGATGATAGCAGCAGCACTAGGTGGGAGAGAGTCTTGGCAGCTCACACTAGTAGTGGCAGCTGGTAGGAGAGGGGTTGGATACAGCCCCAAAGCTACACAGAGTAGTTAGTCCAGAGGTGGCAGAAGGCCTTGGCAGCTCAGAGCAGCAGAGAGCCATGACCCCTGGACTATGGAGTCCTCAGGCAGAGAACCATGATAAAAGAGCTTGGGCAAGCAGACAGTGGCTAGCACACTCTGGCAGAGGCATTTCCATGGCAGGGAATGGTTGGACCATCCAGTGGGCAGAGGTCTCTGGCTGATTGGTTGGGCCATATATAGGATAGAAGGCCATGGGAAAGAAATTGGGCAAGAAAAAGGCCATGGTCGAGGGCCCTGGCAGGGCCTGAGGCTGCTATTTCCAACTCTTGCATATTGGGAAGTTCACAGTAGGTACAGCCTATAACTTCCACGCCTTTGTGGTAGCTCTGCCTAGTCCAGTCTTCCACCTGGGAGCTGTTTTTGTCTTATTTGCATTGAGTGATGATCACTAGTGTGTGTGTTTATTCCAGTTCTCCACACATTGCTCTCCATTAAGAGTGCCTGTGTCACTGATAACAGTGGCTTTCAAAAAATATTTTGTTTTCTGATTATCAGAGTAATGTATAGTTGTTGTAGAACATTTGGGGAAAAAAAAGTACAAAGAATAAAATAAGAATGTACTTTAAGGAAAAAATGTTAACATCTTTGTGTATTTATTGTCTTCTTTTCAATGTTGGGCATTATTTCCAATATTTTGCTGTTATGAATTATACTTCAGTGTACATTGTGATGTATACATCTTTGTATGCCTCCCTGATGGTTTCCTTCATGAAATTAATTAATAAATATTGTCAAATTATTCTCTGAAAAGGTTGTATCAGTTTTCACTCTGACTGGAATGCTCATTTTCCTGAATCCTAATCAGTAATGGTTATTTTAAGAAAATATTGCCATATGACTTCTCATTATTATTTTACTTTGCCTTTATTTCATCATCAGGGAGGTTGAACATCTCTTCATAGATTTATAGGCCCTTATTCTTTTTCTTTGTAAATTTTCTATTAAGATCATTTGCCTATTTTTTCCCTGTTAGTGTGTGTGTTCCTCATTTTCTTACTGATTTTACAAGAGCCCTTCATGTATTAAGGATATTAACTTACTGTTTTTAACACTTTATCATGTATTGCTGTGGACTTATTTTTTTAATTTGATGTGTTATACTACATTGCCATTATTATTTCTTGATGCTCAAACTGTCCCAGTTTGGTCTGTAGTTATCCTGTCAAGCCGCTCCTGTATTCTTTTTTCTTTTACTTTTTATTTTGAAATACTTGAAGTAATTTCTGGGTTAAAACAGGAAAGTTATGAAACAGAATGAAGAATACCTATATCCCCTTTACTGGTCCCCAGATGTTAGCATTTTATCACATTTGTTTTATTATTTCTATCCACCTATATGCGTATTATTTTTTTTCTGAACAATTTGGGGGTCAGTTGCAGACATGATGCACATTTACCCCTAAATTCTTCAGTGTGTATTTCCCAAAATACCGGGATATTTAACTTCAGGATAGTGATCAAATTCAGGAAATCAACACTGTTACACTATTATCTAATCTATAGACTTTTATTCAACTTCTGGTTGTCCTGATAATGTCCTTTATAGCAAAAGGAAAAAAAAATGGCTTTCTAGCCTTAATCTGTGGTGTAAATTGCAGACGTTTTCTCCTAGTTTGTCATTTGACTTTATTGTGACTTTTTTCTTTTGTTTTTTAATATAAATTTATTTATTTTAATTGGAGGTTAATAACTTTACAATATTGTATTGGTTTTGCCATACATCAACATGAATCTGCCACAGGTATACACGTGTTCCCCATCCTGAACCCCCCTCCCTCTTCCCTCCCCGTACCATCACTCTGGGTCCTCCCAGTGCACCAGACCCAAGCATCCAGTATCATGCATCAAACCTGGACTGGCGATTCGTTTCATATATGATATTGCTTTGGGACTCTGTGGGAGAGGGAGAGGGTGGATGATTTGGGAGAATGGCAGTGATTTTTTTTCTTTGCAAAATTATTATTTTAAAATTTTTACATGTTCATTTATTCATATGTTTAAATGATCTTATGATAACATTGACTTTTTAGGGGATGTGCAGTCCTATGAGAATTTTTTTTTAATACTTGAATAGATTTGTGTAATCACCCTCACAATTAGGATGAAGGACAATTCCATCATCCCCCAAATTCCCTCATGCTGTCCCTGTATAGTCTGTCCTCTAATTGCTGGAGAAGGCAATGGCACCCCAGTCCAGTACTCTTGCCTGGAGAATCCCAGGGACAGCGGAGCCTGGTAGGCTGCAGTCCATGGAGTCGCTGAGAGTCAGACACGACTGAGTGACTTCTTCACTTTCACTTTTCACTTTCATGCATTGGAGAAGGAAACGGCAACCCACTCCAGTGTTCTTGCCTGGAGAATCCCAGGGATGGCGGAGCCCGGTGGGCTGCCGTCTATGGGGTCACATAGAGTCAGACATGACTGAAGCAACTTAGCAGCAGCAGTGGTCAAATTTATCAGTCTTTTATTGCTTCTGGATTTGAGTCATAATTAGAAAGTATTTCTCCCCACCCATCCACGTTCTCTTCTAATACTTATGTGGTCTCAATTTTATGCATTGAAATCTCTGATCCATTTATTCTGATGTGTAGTGTGAGATATGGACCCAATTTCATATTTTTTCAAATGGCTATGTAGTTGTCCAAACAGCATTTATTTAAAACTCCATATTTTCCCCCAGCAAATTGGAGTGTCACCCTTATACAGAAATATTAACTTGGGAGGTGATTTTGATCTTTATAATGTTGAGTCATCTTATGCAAGAAAAAGAGGTGTCTTTATATTTATTGTGTTTGTGTCTTTCAGTAGTTTTTAAGAGTTTTCTTTGCATAGACCTTGTACATTGCTTGTTGTTAAATTTATTTCTAAGTATTTTATTTTTTTGTTGTTGCTGTTGCAAATGGGGTTCCTTTTTCCTTATATCTTATGATTATTGTTTGTAAGAGGGTGGTTTATTTTTGTTGTCTTTATATCCTGTTATCCTACAGATTTGTTATATTGTTTGTTTTTATCATTGTTTATCATTGCTTCTCTTGGGTTTTCTATATGCTGCTGCTGCTGCTAAGTCGCTTCAGTCGTGTCTGACTGTGCGACCCCACAGACAGCAGCCCATTGGGTTCTGCCATTCCTGGGATTCTCCAGGCAAGAACACTGGAGTGAGTTGCCATTTCCTTCTCCAGTGCATGAAAGTGAAAAGTGAAAGGGAAGTCGCTCAGTTGTGTCTAACTCAGTGACCCCATGGACTGCAGCCTACCAGACTCCTCCATCCATGGGAGTTTCCAGGCAAGAGTACTGGAGTGGGATGCCATTGCCTTCTCTGGGGTTTTCTGTATATATCATCATATATAATCTTCATACAGAGATAGCTTTACTTTTTCATTTTTTAATTAATTTTTAAAATTAGAGTATAGTTGATTTACAATGTTGTATTAGTTTCTGCTGTGCAGAAAAATGAGTCAGTTATACATAAACATATATTTACTTTTTTTAATCTGTTTTCTCCTGTCTAATTGCATGGGCCAATGCCAACAATATTAAATAGTGTTAAATAGCTGAGTACCATAGTTGAATCATTTCTAGTGTTTTCTTTTAAGTAAGATGCTAGATTTTGGGCTGAGGTATATGTATGTGATCATGTTATAACATTTCCATCAGTTACTATTGTATTTTTATGACTGTAGTTTTAAATTTATGAAGCTTTAACTTTTCTGGAATTAATTTTTATATAATGAGTAAGGTAGAATTTTTTCTGTATTAACTTCCACCTACCTTCCTTGGATTTACTCCCCCCGCCCTGCTACCCCGTGACTTGTGGGATCTTAGTTCCCTGACCAGGGTTTGAACCTGGACCCTGGCGGTGAAAGCACCAAGTCCTGACCACTGTGACTGCCAGGGAATTCCCCTTTCCTTTTTAACAATAAAATTCTTTAATGTCACAGATTTTCCTGAGTGTGGTTTTAGCCACATCCTGTAAGTTTTGGTGGGCTTCCCTAGTAGCTCAGACGGTAAAGCATCTGTCTGCAATGCAGGAGACCTGGGTTCGATCCCTGGTTCAGGAAGATCCCCTGGAGGAGGAAATGGCAACCCACTCCAGTATTCTTGCCTGGAGAATTCCAAGGACAGAGGAGTCTGGCGGACTATAGTGCATGGGGTCGCAAAGAGTCAGACAAGACTGAGTGACCAACACACACAGACACTAAGTTTTGGTATATATTCCCATTTTTGTTGTTTTCTAAATAGTCTACCATGATTTCTGTATTTTATTTCAGTTTCTCTTTCATCCTGTAGTTAGCCTGGAGAATAGGTTTCAAGTTCTAGTTAGGGCATTTTTTGTTTTGAAATTATTGTTCCCAGCTGTTTCATATTTTGATTGGAAAACATGGTCTGTGCTGTTTTTGAAGATGATTGAGGTTTACTTTGAGATCTAGTCTACAGTCAGTTTTAATATATGTTTCATGGAATCTTGAGAAGAAACTCTTTGTATAATTGAATATATCTGTATATCTACTAGTCTGATGTTAATATTTTTAACAATATAATTGTTATACTATTAAGTATGCATTTATTTGTAGTTATATAATTTTATATTAATTCCTCTGACCTATTTTTCTCAATTTTATGTGTTATGAACTCAAATTGGTGTGTTAAAATCTCTAATAACTTTCACTCTTAGTTGCTCTTTGTATTTTTATTTAAAATTTTGGATGTGTTAATTTATGTATAAAATGTTATGACTTTTGTATTAGGACCTTTTTCTGTATGAAAGAGCCCTCTTAGTCACATTTAAATGTTTTTTTGGGTTGGCCTTGAATTCATCTTTGATCTTAATACTACCACCCATTTTTTAAATTAGGTGTTCTTGATATATCTTTTTCTAACTTTTAATTTTTAACCTTTCTTTGTCGTCTTATTCTCAGTGTGTCTCCTGTACAGATTATATTATTTGAATTTTGTTTTGTCATCCAATCTGAAAGTTTTTNGTTTATATGTTCCCACTTGTCTTATGCAATCATACCAATAGTTGAGATTTGCCTGCAATACTAATTATGTATGTTAAGACAAGCGTGAGTGGAGATAAAGCCAGTGGTGGGCCAGGAGTGGATGTCCTAAAATGGCATCAGGTCAAAAAGAAACCTTAATTTCATGGTGTCAAGTGGAAAAAGATATAGTTGGAACAGGGTGGATTTTCTTCCTTATGCCCTACTTCTCCCATGATACAAAGTGCTACTGTTTCGAACTTATGGTTACCAGCGGGTAGGGTGGAGTGAAGGCATTGTTAGGGAGTTTGGGATGGACATGTACACACTGTTGTATTTAAAACGGATAACCAACAAGGATGTTCTGTATAGCACAGGGAACTCTGCTCAATGTTATGTGGCAGCCTGGATGGGAAGGGAGTTGGGGGAAGAATGGATACATGTATATGTATGGCTGAATCCCTTTGCTGTCTACCTGAAACTATTACAACATTGTTCATTGGTGATACCCCAATATAAAATAAAAAGTTTTAAAACACAAAAACAGAGTGTTACTGTTCCCAGTTTGTGACTATTCTTATAAACACAAGGGCAATTTTAGACATGTTTTGGCTATTCTAGAAAAACTATTAGGACTTCAGTGTGCTTTGTTCCTCCCTGTCCCTATAGATACCACATGGTCCAGCCTGTCTCTTACAGTCTTTTCCAACCTGGATGGTCTTATCTAAATCTTATCCATCATTTAAAGCCCAACTCCACCTCTAATGCTTTTGAGAATTCTTCCCTGAGTGCTCTAATTTACACTGCCCCTCTATGTCCTTGGGATTCTTCTGACAGTGCCAGCTGGCTGAGCATTTAGGTACATACATGAACTAAGTGGGAACCCCTTTAGGTGAGCCATTAGTGTGGGGACTGTTGACTCAGAGCCTGGCTCCCAGATTCAAGAACCTAACACATTAAAGACTCAAAGTAACTATCCTATAGACTGCTATACTAGAAAGCAGATCCCAGGAAAAGAAAGTAGAGACCGGATAAATAGGAATAGGAGAAAAGATGTGAAGGGAGGGCCCAGGAAGTAAACACAGAGGGGAGTTAGGGGAAAGAGTGAGGGGAGATTGAAGGGCTAAACTGGCTTCCTCACAGGTTTACTTGAGGGGCCCATTCTTCCCATCAACATAATCTTCATTTCAGATTTCTATTTCCGTGAAAGTCAAAGTGAAGTCGCTCAGTCGTATCCGACTCTTTGTGACCCCATGGACTGTAGCCTATCAGGCTCCTCCATCTATGGGATTTTCCAGTCAAGAGTGCTGGAGTGGATTGCCATTTCCTTCTCCAAGGGATCTTCCCAACCCAGTAATCGAACCCAGGTCTACCACACTGAAGGCAGACGCTTTAGCATCTGAGCCACCAGGGAAGACCCCTTAGCCAACTAGTATTACTTTAACTGACTGTACCTAGCAAATGAAGGCAGATCTTCTTCATTATATGAAGACGCACTCATCATTCTATGGATGAAGTGATGTGTTGGTTCGGTGCTAGGTCTCATTTCTGTTTCCTGGAAAAATACAAGTAAGACACAAAAGAGTGTTTATAATAAATAAACTATATCACTTAGTTATCTATATAGCCAGCATTTCTGACCAGGCACACTTTGTTTGGTCATGAAGATTTCACATGGCTTTCCAGTAAATAAACAGATCCCAGTACACAGAGTTTGTGTAAGGCTACTGACCTGATGAGCTCCTGAACTGGCCAGAGTCATATCCCTGTGTTTTGTTTTCTCTGATTCATTGCTGCTTCTGAGTTAATTGGAAAGAAGTGAAAGTCGCTCAGTCATGTATGACTCTTTTCAACTCCATAGACTGTAGTTCATGGAATTCTCCAGGCCAGAATACTGGAGTGGGTAGCCTTTCCCTTCTTCAAAGGATCTTCCCACCCAGGGATTGAACCCAGGTTTCCTGCAAATGGATAATCCATGGGATTGTTTTACTAGGAAATTCTAAATCATGTGTAATCCCCATACATATGAGTAAGGTACAATTTTTGGGGTAGGGCTAACCCAAGAGGTCACTGAGGCCCAGATCACTACTAGAAGGGTACAGAACCAGGGCTAAGAGCTAGAGTTTATGGGCTGTTTACAGGGGGGAATATTCAACATATTCAACTAACAAGCTGGATAAGTAGTTTTTAAGAAGATAGTTGGTTAAATGTCCCCAAAGTCACATAGCTACTAAGTGACAAAGCCAGAATTCAAACCCAGATAGGCTAAATTTGCATGAATGTTTTTACCCCCCTTCAAGTCCATCTTCTGGTCCTGCCCACTGGAGTGGAGTTGGTACACACAAAACTTCCAATGAATATTTACAGGTCAGTGTACCAAAAACCCCCACAACCTATCATTTTAAATAATTAGCTTGTATTTCTCCTAACCAGTTTCTATTTTCTGTTTTTATTGTCCTTCTAAATAGCCTAGGAATTCCATGATCTGTTTTTCTTCAATTGAGGCTCCTGGCTTCATCTGTTAATCATTTCCCTTTTGTTGTAAATATCATCAGAGCTGGGAGAGACTACTTGGGATCCAGTTGATGCCCTTATGCTTCCTACCCAATGTGTATTACTTGGACTAAGTTTGTGAAACTCTCTACCCTTTCTATAGAAACCTGGTCACTTACGCTCAGTTGTGTCTTTTTCTCCCAAGGCGAGTTTGTGACAGTCAAACATTTTGAGGTAGTTACATCAATGTTAGAAACAGTTCTTATTAGTGTCTGTTCATATTCCGTCTGTTCTGCTGGTGACACTTCAGGAATTATAGTTACACTGGATTTGGGCTGACATTTTCCTACTGACAAGAATTTTTTCAGACTACATTTGCTAATCGGTGGCTTAGGGTGAGCCACTGTGCTGGTAGTGAGCTTCCTGTCTTCTTTTACTTGATCTTCAAGTGGGCTTTCTGGAAATTCTTCTTTTATAACCTCTTGTAAAACAACTTCATCTTCATCAGAAGCTAAGCTTTCTTCTTTATTTTCTAAATTTTCTTGACTAATATCATGAGTTATTAACCAAATGATAAGATCTTTTTTGCTTTGGACGTCTTTTAAAAGCTCCACTTTGGTGATGTCGGGCTTTATTAAACTCTAAAATGAATTCCTACTAGAAGCCTGGAATTAAAAAGAGACAATGAATGTTAAAAAAACAATCAATTCAGTCATTTTTGCTGTGGTTCTATTGTATTGAATAGTAAGGCAACTTTCACATGGTTTCTATTTCAATTTAGTAAAACTACTTATCTTTAAGTGCCTTCTACTTATATATTAGTCATATGTTTAAAAGAAAAAATAAATGAAAATCACAGCAATATATGCTCTTTTCTATAATTCTTTTTTTTGCATTCAAGATTAACAGTCCAGTTCAAAGAAGAGACCCTAACTAAGGTTCCTCCTTTTGCTTCAAATTTTACATTTTACTCATCAAGAAATGCAAAATGCATACTTTAAGTACACTGTTTTCATCATTTGCTTTGAAAGTCTTATAACAGATTTAGACACGATAACATGTTTTTCTGAACTTCTTACTAGGGAACTAATACACCAATCTAAATAAAGAAATTTTCATGAAAAAGACAAAGTGTTGGCTGACCTGGATTTTTAAAACTGATGAATAATGGCAAAATTGTGAAGGACTTTGAATGTTCACTCCTCACCCCTCCAACACCCTAATCCTTGGAACATATTTTCCAAAGGAAGCTTCAAAGAGTAAATTTTCATTCTCCTCACTTCGCTAGTCAAATGTTACTTTCCATTTTGCCATGTTACAGACAGATTAAGGAAGAGACCATTACAATTAAACAAATAACGTTTCCCATTTCTGTAGCCTTTTCATGATGCCACAGAACTTTTAAGTTAATTTGAGTTATCAATCTTAGATCCCTCTGTAACACTGAAAACCAGATTTTCAGATAAATGCTGCCTTAAAGGAATATCCTTTGTGCAAAACAAAATTAAAGAACTTCTGTAAGAAATGATCAATTTTGGTTATCTGTGTTGGTGGAGGGAAATGCGGTCAAAGACAAAAAGATCATTGTATATGGCTTTGGAATGTGAATGTGACACAGTATGAGCCTTTAATAGGCATGTGTCTGGTGTATTAGGAAGTTTTGGTACCTCAAAATAGCAAATGAGACCTGGCTTGTGGATTTCTGACAAAGTTGTCTGGGGTTTCTAAAGCCATCTGTTCTTTCTGTAACCCTCATCCTCATACTGCTATTCAGATAGCTGCTGCTGCTAAGTTGCTTCAGTCGTGTCCGACTCTGTGCGACCCCATGGACTGCAGCCTACCAGGCTCCTCCGTCCATGGGATTTTCCAGGCAAGAGTACTGGAGTGGGGTGCTGTTGCCTTCTCCTATTCAGATAGCTGGAAGGAATCAAAACAACTGAAGCATGCTGCGCTACCTGTGTCTGCTCTCCTTAAGGCAACTTTCACTTCCCTTAAGGTTAGCAGGGGTAGTTGTTTTGGATTAGCTATTCTCTTTCAAGTTCCTCTGGGCTACAAGAAATAGTTAAACTACTGATAAAGGATGTAAGAGAAGAAAGCAGGTAAACAAGAAGAACTGATGGGTATGTCTGCAGATGGTTAAGAAGTAATGACATGAGAGTCATGTTCTACAGTTTAGACAGATTTTGTGCCCAAGGAATTACTTACATATAAATGAAGACTACTAAGTAAATACTAATATAATTTTGAAAGCCTAGAGAGAAAAGGACATTTGAGAGCTAGAAAGGACCTTTATCTAGTCCAAGAAACTAAGGACCAGGGAGATTTCCATCAGTGTATGACAGTCTCAGTATTTGGAACAACAACAACAAAAAAGTACCCATCAATGTATTCACTAGCTCTGAGACTTAGTTCAGTGAGTTGGAAAATGGTGTTAAGGAAAACATGCTCCTGGGCCTAGGCTCCAGGCAGGCTAGTTCCATAGAACTTTGCTCTGTTTGTGAGCCACAGGTGTGTGAGTGCACAGTGCAAGAGGCTCATTGACACCTAGGGGCTTTGGTATTCAATGAGAAAATGGGGTTGATCAGTGGAACTCTATCTCCTGGCAACACTGCCCCTAAGATCAGTAAACAGAACTAACTACTTTTTCAAATAGTTGCATTGTACTAAGGACAGCATTTTGGCAATTCAGATCCCCATTACTGAATGAAGTACATTTGGAGCCCAAATATGGGACTGCAGAGAAACTAGTTCATAAAAACAGCAGCACGAAGACAACTGGATCCAGAACAAGGCTAGAATGGAAAAGAAACTTAGTTTGTGCTGAGGATGTATATAGAGAACTGGGAACAGGGAACAAAAGTGAAATAAGAAGAAAACTCTAAAGAGCTTTTGGTCTGTTTGTTGATAAATGTTACTAAGTGAAAACAATACTTCTGAGGAGCTTTAAAATTGAGGATTTCAATCCAATAGAGACTAGTTTAGCTGATATTCTAACTGGCCCTTTTGGACTCATATAGTACTATGACAGTGTATATCCATTAAAAAGAATTGTGGTAACTGTCAGAATTGTATTTCCTCTGAGTTGCCACATGAAAACTACAATTCCAATCAGCTCTGTTTGCTATTAAGGGTGTTTCTCTGCACTCCCATTCTTCAAGAAATGGCAGTTCAGTACGACTGGCTACTGGAAACTAGCCTGCCACCTCTACATGAGCCACACCGCTGATAGGGTTAGTCCCAGGAAAGCAGAGGATTGTACTGGAGGAATCAGAGTCCCTAATTCTACTGGGCTGGGCAAGAAAAATTGACCATACTTTACAGGTGCATTCCCACAGACCTCCCTGAAAAAGGAAATCACAGAAGGACGACAGACAGGTCTTACTAATTACTCATTTCTTTTCACCACTGCCTTTTGCACTTACCTCTAAAGGCTTTACATTCAGTCGTCCCATCTGATCCAAAGAAATACGTTTTTCTTTCTTTCTGTTTCCCGCAGCAGGTATCTCAGTTGAGTAACTCTTCCCATTTATTGATGCTCTTCTCAATGTTTCAATACTGTGTCCAGTTCTAGTTAAACACTCGGTCTGCAGCTTCTCAAGAGACTGTGTTTTTATAGAAATGACTCCTAAGTGCTCAGCAACAATGTCGGGATCAGTATTAATTGGTTCTTTGCCGAGGTGAGGAATTATCCTAATTGAAAGCTCCTCTTGCCTTAAACCTTGATCTAACCCTTTTTGCTCTAGTCCAGGTTCTATTTTGATAGCATGCTCATGCACCTTTTCAACAATTCGATCAATGTCCAAATCACCAAAGAGATTAACACATGGATCTCCTGAGCTAATCATTGCTAATGGACAACTGGAAACTTTCCTGATAATTAAAGAAGCCACTTCTTTAGGAAAGATGTGGTTTGTATCTTTCATATCATGATAAAGTTCTTCATGTGTTCCAGATTGTTGTAGTACACAATTATAAACAGAATCAACCATCTGAGAAATAATTTCTATGCTTTCTGGATTTAGAAAGTATTCTTCAGGATTGGCAGCTACAATACTAATGTTTTTCTTGGAAATTTCAGCTGTCATGGATTTTGTTAATTGAGATGCAATTTTATTTAACTCAGGCTTTGATAAGTTTTCAGCATCTTTGCTTGAGGCACTTGGCAACTTGGCTAGTTTAGCCAAGAACAAGGCAAGTGTTTCCTCTAAAAACCTGGCATCTAATACAGCCTCTTTTTTGGTGGGAGACTTTTTCTTTGACTTCAGATCATCAATTATCCTAGCCACCTTTTCCATAATTTTGGCAGCTTCAAGAACTGACTCTGAACTTGATGTTTCTTCCTGTTCTTGAGGATGAAATTCTGAATTGGAAATTTCCTTCACCATTAAAAATCCTATTATATCAGAAAGGACATTGCCCTTACCCATTAAATCTTTGTACACTGAAATATGGGAGCCACAGTGCTTTAAAACAGTGCTATAAACAGAAGTAACTACTTTTTCAATAGTTGCACTATCTGTTAAAGACATAGTGGAGGACTCTTTGACCCATGGCACTACTGTAATATGACTTTTAGAGATATATTGTTGGAATGAATTCAAAATTTTTGAGCTTATTTTTTGCATTTCAGTGTTCAGAGAATTGTTTTGTTCCTTATCTGCTTTTGGAAACATAGATAGAAGCCTTGACAAAAACTTTACAGCAATTTCTTCTATTAAGTTAAAAGGCAGTTTGTAAGCCCAGGATGGTTGAGGCTGGGGAACTTCATTGGTTTGGATAACACCTTTAAGGATATTTTCAATAGTACTATCAATTTCTGTACACTGAAGTGGTGTTAGTTCTCCAGAAAAATAGTTTTGTAACTGATTTCCAGTCACTTCCTGTACAACTAAATTAACTATGGCTTCTGAAAGGATTTTGCAACCACTGCTAATACACTTTCGTATGTTCTCTTGAGATCCAAATTGAGGCAAGAGATTATTATAAACAGTTTGAACCACTAACTGAATAATTTCATCATCATTAGGATGTAAGGATTTTACATACTGTATAATCATATCTTCATCTTTGGAGATCTCTGTTTTAACTGTACTTGCTAACTTCATTTGAAGGAAATCTAACTCTGTGTACAAATTATCCTCAGACATTTCTGTTTTAGCATTGGCTACTGTTGAAAAAATTCTTGATAGAAGAGAAGAAATTATCCTTTCTAAAAATTCGTAAGGCAGCATTATGGTATATGGCGATGATGTTTGACATTCTTTGCAGGCTCTCTGGGCCACTTTATGAACCTTTTTCATAACCTTCTTAGATTCTAGAGGCAAACATTCTGAATCTGAAACTTCATCATAAAATAGCAAGTTTAGCTGATACTGAAGAGTTTCTTCTATTACTGCATTAGCTAGCCTTTTTGCTAATTTTTCAACATTAAAATTTATGTCCTCGCAGATGGAGTCTTGAGATCTATAATCCTGTAAGATATTGCATATAGAAGAGTGAACAATCTTACTGACCAACATTTTACCAATTGATGGTATTTTAGCCATAAAAGGTGTCTGATCTGAAGAAGGTATTTTAGTTGCAGGTGCCATGTTATGTATGGGTGGTGTATTATCCATAATTATCTTTTTCTTGGAAGATCTTTTAATCATAAACAGTTCTTTTTGCCTGAGAGGTGCTTTATGAACTGCTGAAATGTTATCCTCAGATGGAAGGAACTTAATTCCTTGATCTGGGTTTAATACTTTAATTTGAGCATCCGAAAACTCCTTTAACAGGGAATCAGTCAGTTTCATAGCCATGCCATAGAGCTCAGCTGGATTTACATCATTGGTTACATTTTGACATGTATCATATGTATCCAGTGAGGAAGAAAAAATCAATTTGTTAACTATTTCAGAGATAACATCTTCTAAAAAGTTAGCAGGGAAAATCCTGGGTTTATTTTCTAGTAGGTTCTGAGGATTGTCCCATTTACGAGGTTGCCTTTGGATCTCACTCTCTTCCTCTTTTGGAGGAGCATTTTGTTTAGCTGAATTCACTGCGGCATGCTGGGCAAAATCCTTGCCACAAGCTTGAGTTACATATGCTGCATTTTCACCTAGGAGACTTGGGTAATTTAAATCATCCACTGGTCCTTGGAGAGAAGATGTTTCTAAAACATTTCTGTAAATGCTTACAGGGACATTTTGGGCATGTTTAGAATGTAACATCTGTTTGTCATTTGTAGCTGGGTAAGCTGGAGAATCCCTCCTCTTTTCTTGGATCTCTGTGTTTCTCACCTTGGATGTCAGAGATGGTAATTCAAGAGGTATATCCCCCTTTCCTAATGAACTTCCTTTTTTCTTGTCGCTCTTTTTACCACATATTTCAAAACCTGGTTCAAGGACAACTTTGTGTTTTATATCATCCATAGCTGGTGAAAGATGTTCATATAGCTCATCACCTCGCCCTTTCTCATCTTTTCTAGATACGCAGTCTTTCTTCTTGATTTCATTCTTTGTAAATGCTGTACCCAAATCCTGGCCTGGAGTATCTTTACTTTGCACACTGGTTGTAGTTGAAGTAAGTTTTGATATGTTCTCATCTTTTCCAACTGAAATTTCCTTTTTCTTTTCATCCCCTTTCTTTTTCTTTGCCATACCTCCAACTGACTCTAATGCTATGGAAGTTACTTTGCTCTTCATAATACTACTTATATTAAGACATATTGGCTGCTGCATGCTGCCTGTTTTCATTGATGTCTTCTTTTTGAAGTTCTCTTTTCCATTAACTGCTCTGCCATCTATTTCCAAAGTGTCCATTTTGTTTTTCAGGTCTGAAGTTAGGGGAATAAGTGTAGATAATTGTTCTAGTGAAGAAACTGGGTTATCCTTCAAGCTTCTGTTTATCTTTGTAAAGGTTTTATATGGTAGGTGTTGGATTCTTTGCATGATGCTATCCACATCTAGAAATGAAAACAAGGTGGAAGACCAGCCTCCTGAAAAAAGTGGCTGAATCTTGAAAGCAGAGATTGCCTTCTTGGTTAAAGCAGCAACCATCTCTATAACAATGTTACTTCTATCATGTTTCTGAACATTTTTAGATCCATATATTTCTGTCACCTCATCATACACAGAATCACATACTTTATCAACTGTTTCTTTATCTACTGGTGGAAATGAAAACATTTTTTCAGCATTTGTTAGAACTTTAATTTCGCTTTTCCTGAATTCCCCTATCAGAACATTTGCAAATTTAATAGCCAGGCCCATGATACTTCTTTCTGATATCTCTTTGTCCTTAGGATTTTCAGCAATTCTTGGTAGAGTATAAAATTTGTGAACAAGGTCAATGACAACATTTTCCAAAAACGTAGCAGAGTATACAGAAGTCTGGGGGAAGGACTATCTTTTCTTTAATGGATTCAAGAGTTCAATAACATCATCATTTCTGGGTAAGTCACTGGGAAATGATTGTTCATCACATAGAAATGGTTGCAGATGGTGGTCCACAATTTCTTTCATAATGAAACCAGCTATTCTACCAAGGAATGAGCCTCCTCTTTTGTATGCATCTTTCTGTACTTCATCTTCAAACTTAATTTTTTTAATAATATTGTTACATATAGAGTCAACAAAGTCATCAATTGCCCCTAATTGCAAATTTTCCACGTGTTCCTCTGCCTCGGCAAGTCTAATCTCATGTTCAGAAATTTCCGCTATAATATCATCAGTTAGTTTTGAAGCTGCATTCACAAACTCATAATCTGGTGGCACCTCTTCCTCGTTTGGTTCTATTTCAGTCTCAGGTGAAGGAAACATATGTGCCAGAAGCTTGTAAATCATATTTTCTAAAAGGGAACAAGGCAATACAGTAATGCATGATGGCAAGTCATGGCTATCATTGTTGATGGTGTTGAGTACATTTCTGATGATATTCTCCTCCTGGAGGGAGGAATAGGAAGAAGTTTCTAATTTTCCTAAAACTAATGACTCTACCTGATAATCATAAATTTCTTCTAACAGAAGATGATATATTTTTTCCCCAAAACTAACAGCATCATTTTGTATAGCTCTATAAATATGAAACAGAGATTGATAATCATCTAATATTCTTTCATAAATAATATTAACAGTTTTTTTAACCATTTCTTTGTATACTTCTGAAAAATAGAGATTTTCATGCAAGTGATCTGCAACTAAAATTTGTGAAGTGGTGAATTCCAGCACAATTGATTTTATTAATCTTGTAACGATATCTGTAACATTAGCTTTTGCTTTACATGGATTTTCAGTAGCCACGACATATGAGAATATACAAAGAATTTTGCATAAAAGCTCAGAAATTACTTCCTCCAAAAAGACAGCTGAATTCACAATGAAGGATAATTCTCTTTGTTTAGGATCTGTTGCTCCCTGCTGATAAATTTGCTTCATTGTACAAGGAAGAGTTTTATCTCCAGGTAAAAATGACTCAAGATGATGGTTAAATATTTCCCTTATTATATAACTTGCTATTTTTGTTACAGGTATATTACTTATGCCTTTTTTATCTTTTGAAACAGACTGGTATAGCTTTGAATGAGAAATGTCAGTATATATGGCATCAACCATAGCCTGGATACTGTTTTCTGAAATTACATTTTGTTTTTCACTTCCATCTTTGATGATGTATACTGCATGTTTAGAAATTATTGACATGATTTCATCAATCAGTCTCACAACTGTGTTGTTGAAGTCTGACTGCAAAAAGTATGGGTCTTCTGCATTGCAGTTCAATAGACTTATCTGAGATAAAACCTGAGTTACTATTTTTTCCAAATGTGTATGTGACAATATGGTGGTATATGTTGTACAAGTCTGTCTTCGAAGTCTTGATGTATTGATTGCATAATGAATCTCTTTATCAAAACATCAGCATTGAGTTTTGAATATGATTTGAAAGGCATCTTTGCTATGAAATATGGAGGAATTTGGAAATCCAAAACTTCAGCCAGGATAATTTTAGTAAGCCTCTCAGCCAGTGTCTTGGTGTCACTGAAAAAGTCCTTATTAGGTTCCAGTTCATATTCTTGTAAAACCTTGCTATATGCTGTTTTGATAATTTTTATCACTATGTCTCTATCTACTGGTGGCAAACACAATTGCTTCTCAGCATTTTCTAGGGTACTAACTTGAACTTTTGAGAATTCTTCCATTATCAAATATATGAATTTTTCAGCTGTTTCCAACAGTTCTTTTTCTGAATCTCTTAGTGATTTTGTTTGTACAATACCTAATGCTCTGTGGAATATTTTGCTTAAAACTCCAGAGATCACATCTTCCAAAAAGGCTGAGGAGTAAACACTGGCAAAAAAAGAATGTCTTCTTCTTGTACTATCAAAGTATCTATATGATGAAGTAAATGGCAACTTTCCATACAAAACTGGATGAAGATATTGTTGGCAAATATTTTTAATGATGAAACTTGCTATTCTATCAATAAAAACATTGTCACTGCTTGTGATATAGTGCTCAACTGCTTCTTGAGACCCAGAGTTTTGCCCGATATTTCTGAGTGTGGAATCAACGAGATGCTGAACATCATCCTCTGAATAAACAGATTCAGTTTCATCTTCATCTTTTGAAAATAGAATCTCATGTTGACTGCTTGTGATATAGTGCTCAACTGCTTCTTGAGACCCAGAGTTTTGCCTGATATTTCTGAGTGTGGAATCAACGAGACGCTGAACATCATCCTCTGAATAAACAGATTCAGTTTCATCTTCATCTTTTGAAAATCGAATCTCATGTTGAGAAATTTTCATCCTAATATCACTGATTAACTTTGAAGAGATTTCACTGTGATTGATTTCTGATCTATCTTTTGGAGTTTTGCTGTATGGAACCAAGTTAGATGCAGAAGGAGAGATTCTAGATAATAGTTCTCTGATTATTTCTTCTAAAAATGTGTATGGCAGCAAAGTGTTATATGGAGATAAATGCTGGCTTGGCTGGGTAGGTTTAGTGATGCTTCTAAAGATGTTTTGAATTATGCTCTCTGCTGTCAAAATAGTGTAGGAAGAAGCTGACAAATCTCCAGAAAACAGCGGATGAAAAAGATAATCAGATATAGCTGCTACAATTAAATTGGTGATATTTTCTGCAAAACTATCACTGTCTTTGATTTCTTTACTATCAACAGCCAGCCTATGCTGTTTCAGAACATTCTTATAAACTGAATTGACAAGTTCATGGTGTCTGTATCTACAGTGGGGAATGGCTGCTCTTGGTCATCACGAAGAATGAAGATTTTAGCCTTGTTAAAATGGTTGTTTATTGAGTTTACTATTTTGGGGGTCATTTTATCCAAATCACTCTCCATGTTATATTTTGGATTGAAGACCTTTGATAATAGTCTGGCAACAATTTCTTCTACAAACGCATTAGGATAAAACCATATACCTAGTGATGATGA
Source organism: Oreotragus oreotragus (assembly GCA_006410675.1). Taxonomy (NCBI): domain Eukaryota; kingdom Metazoa; phylum Chordata; class Mammalia; order Artiodactyla; family Bovidae; genus Oreotragus; species Oreotragus oreotragus. The sequence continues at coordinate 43,964 of SJYX01013900.1, read as the reverse complement.
CTTCTGGGGTCTGTGTGACCCTGTGACTTCACCGAGAACCTCTTTAACCATATTTGATATTTCATCCAATGGAGACATTGAATGAGGTAAGCCCTCTTCACACAAAAAGGGTTGAAGATGATTTTCAATAATCTCTTGAATAATAAGACTGGCCATTCGGTCAACCATAATTGGGCTGTGGCTTTCTATACTTTTCTGTATTGACCCAAGTGAGTCAGACATCTGCAAAATATTATTATAAATAGACTCTACCATATTTTGAAGGTTTTGTTCTGTATATGCACATTGACAATCATATTTAGTGAGCCAAATCTTATGCTTTGAAATGGCTAACAAAACTTTATTTATTATACAGGTGGATACCTCATTAAAATCTGAAGTCTTTAAGTATTTACTTCCTAAGCATGAAGCCTCACTGGATGGAGGAATGAGCTGAGAGAATAGTCTTCTGATGACATCTGCTAAAAATGAGTATGAGAGCATAGTGATATGTCCTGTTGAATGTTGACTTTGGTAATTAAGTTCACTTAGGTTGTTTTGAAGTTTCAGTAGTATATTTTCAGCTTTGAGAGGGTAATATGAATTAGGCATGAGCTTTCTTATAAAGCACAGTGGGAGCTGGTAGTCTATACTTTCTTTCAATATGCCATTAGTTATCTGTTTTGCTATTGACATGGCAGCATATGCCAGATGATCACCACAGGTAACTTGAAATGTGTAGTCCCATGATACATCATTATAAACAGAGTCAACAATCTTACTAACAGTTTCTTTATAGACTGGTGGAAAACACATCTTTTCTTCAATGTCCCGTAAAACAGTAACTTGAGCGGTATTAAACTCATTCACCACACAGTTGATATCTAATATATTCATCTCATTAAGCTGGGCTTCAGTGATATTCACATTTTTGCCTTGCAATGAGGTGGTGAGATTAAGAAAAATATCCACAATTATTTCCTCCAGAAATGTGGCAGAGTACACGCCCGTGTTCATACCTCCTGGATGTTGTATGTTAAGAAAGGCTGTTGCCTTTTTATCTGGTCTTTGAAGAGGAGGTAGAGAAGGGAGTTTTCCTGAAAATTGCTTACTGAATGGGGTTTGCATCTTGGAATGAATCACCTTAAGATTATTTGATGGTCCTGTCAGAGGTTTGCTATCATAACTCATGAATTGCATAGAGTTTTTACTCTGTTTTGATTCTTTTAATTCTGGCCTTTTTGCTTTGGGGAAACTAGGAGGTCTCTCGCTTGTCCTGTATGTTAAATGTTTGTCTGTAACTGGTGGACTTCTGGGAGGTTGCTGTATACCACATGACAATTTTTTCATTAAGGATTTTACCAAACTATGGGAAATAATACTAAGCATAGACTCTTGATCTATTTCTGCCAGATTTTCAAAAAAGTCTGACATGTCATATTCCTCAAATGGTAAGCCACAGTCCATTGTTAAACTGGAATAATCATCTATACTTTGAAGTGTGTTGAACAGCTGACGTTCTGTTGATATTTCGTCAGAAAGAGGACTATTTGTAAGAAAGTTGTTGCTTGTACATTCTTCCAAAAGCATTCTAATAAGTTTCTCACACACAACATTCAGAAGAAAATCTGATTTAGGGGAGAGCCCTAGGTTATTTCTAGGAATTCTATGACTTTGCAGGTTATTTGAAGATAGGAACATTTTTCTCGCTGTTTTACCAGAATCTGTACCCCAATTTGGGCATTCATCTGGCAAAAACAAATCGAAAACAATATTGAAAATTTTGTTGACTACTTCTTTGGATTCAGGAGATCTTAGGCTACCAACCAGAGTGTTTAACTTACATGCTAGAGAATTTAGTTTACCTTTCTGTATTAGTTGATTAAGTTGGTGAGTTGGAGCTGATTTCCAACCTTTGGCATGTATCTGTCTTTTCATAGTTTTTGCTTTGTTGCAATTCAGCAAACTATGGCTTTTAGGTGTGGAGAGTGATTTGTTTTTTCCTTTGCTGTCAAGGTGATGATTTATTCCTATTTCTTTGGACAGAACATGGATCACTCCTATTAAGAGATCCTGAAAGAGATCACTGAAGTCAGCCACAGCTGCTTTTGGGCAATAAATATATTTTGCTTTCACAGAAACCACTTTTGTAACATCTTCCTTTAAAATGTCACCATTTAAAAGGATTTGAATAATGACCTCAGAAATGCTTAAAGCAAGTCCTCTGATAGAAACTGACTGATGCTCAAACAGTTGGGAATGAACTAAAATAACCTCGCTACAAATTGTGTCTTCATTTCCTAGTGATTTCTGTTTTGTTTCACCATCTTTGGTACAATCAGAAATGCTTGAAATTATATAGGAAATAACCAGTTCAGTAAGATGTTCACAAAACTGATTAAGTGAAGAATCAGTGTTTATGCTTCTTAGAGGCTGTTTTGATTCATATTTTTTGCTTAGTAGTGTGGAGCTAATTGATACTTTTTCATCAACAGGACCTTGAAACAAAAAACATTGGTATTAAAAATTTTTTTTCTTTTATTTTTTAAATCTAAATTTATTTATTTTAATTGGAGGTTAATTACTTTACAATATTGTATTGGTTTTGCCATACATCAACATGAATCCACCACAGGTATACATGTGTTCCCCATCTTGAACCCTCCTCCCTCCCTGGGTATTTTTTTTAACATGCATTAAGGAACAATGTTGACCATTCAAAATACTGGCAATATTTTATATATGAATTTCACTTTGGGTATACCTTACTCAAGAAATAGAAAAACCTAGTTGAGAAAGGAACTGAGTTTTCTTCAAATGTCTATTTCCCACCTGTGAAATCTTTACTTCTGCTGGGAAGCCCATTTAAAATTCAAATCTCTAATTGCTGGTTTCTTCCTTGGCTAGCTATGTTGCTTTAAGAAGCTGGAAATTCTAGGGCAGAAAAATGATTTCTAGCTTTTACTGTTACAAGGCCCTAGAGTGATTCCAGTGATATTTAGAGATCTCATATAATTCTTAGAAACATTCTTGGCTATTTAGCCAACTATCCCATTTGGGACTAAACAGTATATAATAAACTGAACAGCATGAAACTGTTGTTTGAATGTGTTGACATATAAAAACAGCTATTTCATATGGTTTTAACTCAATATATGCATAGGAACATTCATAGAAAGGGAGTACAGATATCATACTTGTAAGCATGGGTTTAGAGAATTATACCTAAAAAAACTTTAGGTCAGAACACTGGAACATGAACAGAACCAGAAGTTTAGTGCCACTGTCCTTATAAACTATCATCAATAACTTCAAAGACTAACTGTATACCTCAAAAGAAGTTGGATAATTAGTCAATTAACTATGCAAGAAAGTGAAAGTCACTCAGTCATGTCCGACTCTTTGTGACCCCATGGACTCTATAGTCCATGGAATTCTCCAGGCCAGAATTATGGAGTGGGCAGCCATTCCCATCTCCAGGGGATTGTCCCAACCCAGGGATCAAACCCAGGTCTCCCTCATTGCAGGTGGATTCTTTACCAGTTGAGCCACGAGGGAAGCCCAGCTATGCATGAGGTCTGACTATAATGTAAGAAGTTGTTTTTTAAAGAACTTAAAAAAAACAAAAAACAAAAAAACCCTCTTGGAACTTCTGTTTGGGAACTGCCCTTAAAGCTGTTTATGTCTCAAGCAAGACATCATTTCATAGCCATACCTCATGCCCAACCAAAATATCCCACTTTAAATTATGCCTATTTAATCTCATCTCTAGATAGGGAAAACTAAAAAACACCCCTCCATGTAAAAATTATGGAAATGGGTAACATTTTTTCTTTTAGCATCTTGCCCAGTTGAAAAACACACAGCTACACAGGTAGATAAACAGCCACCCCAAATCTAAGGCTATTTTCAGAGAAGTGGTAAATGTAGCTTCTTGCATATGAGGGCTAAAAACAACACTCTTAATGCTGTCATTGACTTTTTTGCACCTAAAACCATGCTATCTCTTTATAAGTCATCCCTAACTCACCTCTCGTTTCAAAGTTGTTGAAATGTAACCATTCAAAATACTGGCAATATTTTATATATGAATTTCACTTTGGGTATACCTTACTCAAGAAATAGAAAAACCTAGTTGAGAAAGGAACTGAGTTTTCTTCAAATGTCTATTTCCCACCTGTGAAATCTTTACTTCTGCTGGGAAGCCCATTTAAAATTCAAATCTCTAATTGCTGGTTTCTTCCTTGGCTAGCTATGTTGCTTTAAGAAGCTGGAAATTCTAGGGCAGAAAAATGATTTCTAGCTTTTACTGTTACAAGGCCCTAGAGTGATTCCAGTGATATTTAGAGATCTCATATAATTCTTAGAAACATTCTTGGCTATTTAGCCAACTATCCCATTTGGGACTAAACAGTATATAATAAACTGAACAGCATGAAACTGTTGTTTGAATGTGTTGACATATAAAAACAGCTATTTCATATGGTTTTAACTCAATATATGCATAGGAACATTCATAGAAAGGGAGTACAGATATCATACTTGTAAGCATGGGTTTAGAGAATTATACCTAAAAAAACTTTAGGTCAGAACACTGGAACATGAACAGAACCAGAAGTTTAGTGCCACTGTCCTTATAAACTATCATCAATAACTTCAAAGACTAACTGTATACCTCAAAAGAAGTTGGATAATTAGTCAATTAACTATGCAAGAAAGTGAAAGTCACTCAGTCATGTCCGACTCTTTGTGACCCCATGGACTCTATAGTCCATGGAATTCTCCAGGCCAGAATTATGGAGTGGGCAGCCATTCCCATCTCCAGGGGATTGTCCCAACCCAGGGATCAAACCCAGGTCTCCCTCATTGCAGGTGGATTCTTTACCAGTTGAGCCACGAGGGAAGCCCAGCTATGCATGAGGTCTGACTATAATGTAAGAAGTTGTTTTTTAAAGAACTTAAAAAAAACAAAAAACAAAAAAACCCTCTTGGAACTTCTGTTTGGGAACTGCCCTTAAAGCTGTTTATGTCTCAAGCAAGACATCATTTCATAGCCATACCTCATGCCCAACCAAAATATCCCACTTTAAATTATGCCTATTTAATCTCATCTCTAGATAGGGAAAACTAAAAAACACCCCTCCATGTAAAAATTATGGAAATGGGTAACATTTTTTCTTTTAGCATCTTGCCCAGTTGAAAAACACACAGCTACACAGGTAGATAAACAGCCACCCCAAATCTAAGGCTATTTTCAGAGAAGTGGTAAATGTAGCTTCTTGCATATGAGGGCTAAAAACAACACTCTTAATGCTGTCATTGACTTTTTTGCACCTAAAACCATGCTATCTCTTTATAAGTCATCCCTAACTCACCTCTCGTTTCAAAGTTGTTGAAATGTGTGACCACTGATATAGTAACATATCTTGCTACTAGGTGGACTTCATGTGGTCCCAGTTCCCAATCAGCAAAAGCAATGACTCCAGGCTCTTCAAGAGTTTTCTCTAACTTCGGGTACTTATTTTTCCACTTTTCCAGTAAAATGGAATCTTCTCCACTTGCCACAAGGCCTTTGTTTTCTTCTTCAGTTCCATAGCTGTTTCTTTTTTCCCATATTTTAAGCAGGCTTTTCTCATTCTTTAGTTGTTCAGGTGTTAGGCAATGAAGCATTTCCTTTGATATATAAAACGGCTTCATGGTTTCCGTATCTTCAGTGGTGTGTGATGTTTGATTTGAAAGGCCAAAACTTGTCAGCATGGTACTGACAATATCTTCTGCAGCTAAACATATTTTGAGTGGAGAAATGGTAGTCTGTATTTCATCTGGGTTAACAACTGGTTTGAGGGGCTCATAGTGAAGCACTCTTTGATTTTCACCCTCTTCCGTTTCTCTGAAAGACACGGGGTGCTCTAGTGCTGCCTGTGCAGAGTCACTGGATTTCTGAGATGAAATTGATAAGACAGTGCCTTCTGGGAGAGAGTAGTCTCCTTTCACAGCTTGATCAGAATGGCTGAACGCTTGGGCTTCACTTCTAGAAGATGATGGTTTAAACTCTGATTCGAGCCCTTCCATTGGCTCCATGGTTTTAGTTGAATCTCCTATAGAGTATCTGACATACGAAGGTACATCTAAAGAAGTCTTGTCCTTTATTTTCATATCTTCCTCTGAATAAGACAACAAGCCTGAGATTTGTGGAGGATCATCCCAGCAGCTAATTCCCTTTGACTTTGAAGTGGACATTTCTAGTCCAGTTGTAAATCGGGAGCAATTAACAGTGCAGGCATTTTTAGCTCCTTGGAGCAGATTTTCCTTTGGATGGCTTTTGATCATTAACTCATAGAAATAAGTGCACTGGTCTATCAGTGTGCTGATGATCTGACTTGCTACAATGTTTTCTTCAAATATGCTAGTTGAGGATGGTTCCTTGTGGCATTTTTCTTTGTCTAGTTTGTTCTTAATGATACTAAGCATGTCAGTGACAGTATTAACAGCGTAAGTAAGCAATTCTGAATGGAAAAAGTAAAGCTGTTGAAGGGCATTGTTTATGTTTTCTTGGGAAATCATACTACTTGATTTAGATTCATCAGGAAATGTAGTTAGTGTCTGTAACTTGGGAAATATTTTCATTGGTGGTTTCTGCTGCACAGCAAAAAAGTTTTCAATAGGTGTTCTCACAATTTCAGAAAAAGCATATGTAGAGACATGTTTAAACTGTAGGTCTGCAAATGACTCTAAGGTGTTCAGAACCCCTTCCAAGATCTGAGTGATTTGGTGGCCAGCGACCCCCAGTGTTTTGTCTTTAAACTTTATGTTATAAGTTGGTACATCATTGAGATTGTTGTTCGTGAAGAACCACATTTTCTTCTAGCAGCAGTTTTTTTCTTGCTTTGTAGTATTTCTTTACTATCCATTGTGAACATCTGAGTCAAGAAGCACAACTCTAATTTTTCAAATAGTTTTTTAATGATTTCCTGGCCAAATATATTAATTTGTGCTTGAGAATCCTCAACTCTAGAAGCAGCTCTTTTAAAATGATGGTGACTACTTTCACATGGCTCAAGAATTGACAAACTTAAAAGTGAAACAGATTGTTCTAATTCTTTTGCTTTTGTTGAAATTTCATGCAAAACAGCCTCAGCTATCATCGGTAGCTTATATTTTTCGTTATCCATATTGCTTGATTCTGTTTGCCATTTGTAAACATTTGTTTAAAAATATCTTCTTTGGGAAAGAGTGTGTCTAATTGTGAAGAAACAGTCTCCAAAGAGAAATGGGCTTTTGGATTTGCAGCAGAAGTTGTACTAAAATACCCCCATGGAAGTGTGAGATCATCTGAATGTGAGCCTTTTATTGGATTGGCCAAATTATTCTTCATAGCATGTAGTCCTTGCAAAACTGCACTCACTATTCCACTTGCTCTCTCAATTTGATCGGAAAGTAAAGTGTTTATATTTGCCACTGCTCTACTTTGCCTCACTTCTTCAAATTCATTCACAATTGTTTGCAGAATATTACATAGTATATCCCTGGCATACATTTTTAGCTCCGCAGTGGGGAGTTTTGCTCTCAGTGAGGGATTTTTGGCCTCCCCTATTGACAGTAGGTGTGGGAGCCCAACAGAAGTCTTGGACCAGCTACCTTTTAGGGTCTTCTCTCAAGGACCTAACTTGGTTTTGCTTTGGGCTTTAGCTCCACTAGGTCCGAGCTGTGGTTTTGTTCCAAATTTAGACAAAGAGGTAACTTTTGATTTTGTTTTAAAATTTGTCTTAACACTTGCCCTAGGGCTGCCCTTGGGGCTAGCTTTAGAATTGCATGGCCTCAGAATTTCATCAGATTGACCTTTAGGGGATGAATTCTCTTCTAGATTCAGCAAAGCAAAATCTGTGATCTTTTTGAGAACCTTTTGAACCAAGTGTTCGCCCAGTCGCAATGGAGAAAATTGCAATAAGGTGTTTTCCAGTGAACTGACACTTCCAATGCCTGTGTAAGGATAAACTTCTGGTATCACAGGTTTAGGGGAAACACTGCTTTGTTCTGCTTGTTTCAGTTCTCTAAAGCATGATGGATTCATCAGTAATCCATCACTGCCAGCGGCTTCCATTTCTCCTCTGGTCTCACTGTTTTCATATAACGAGGTCATAATTACTAAGAACATTTTTGTGTAAACACTTTCAACTATGTCATTTGCAACACTGCTTATATGTGACTGTAAGGCTTTCTTTCGTGCTGATGTTTTAATTTTAGAATCAGATGTAAAGTGGGGGAGTTCATTGAATGGAGAACAATGTTCTGTGTTTTCCAATACCCTTTGATATGCCTTCTTTAAAATTTACTTAACTACACTTAACAAAGAATTTGTTTTTTCCTGTCCAGATTCTCCATTTCTAAATATTTCTTCCAATGTCCTTCTCTGGTTTTCCACTTCTGGTGTTTTTTGGTTTTCACCTGAGTATTTTGAAAAGAGAGACAGTTTGGTGTTGTCTTCCAATTTTCTTTGACCTGGCACTATTTCATTTTGTACAGCTAGTTGGGTAAAAAGATCAGGGTCCTGCTTTGAGTAAAAGCTACTTGCCTTCAAAGATATTTTATTACATAAACTCTTTAAGATGTTTTTGACAGTTTCACTTGCAATGATGTTTTCTTGAAATGAGGTATTGTTTTGATATGTATACATCTTTTGGATTTCTAGGTCTATGTCATTTTTTATAAGTGTCAAAATGGTATTGGCGATTAGGTCAGCATATTCCTTAAGACTAGCTTGTGATATATGAATTGCAGGTCTACGGATTTCTCTGTAATTAGCTAATGTGTAATTTGTGACTTCTTGATTGAGAATGGTTCCAGCTGTTGATAGTTTCGGGACAGTCACATCTAATGGCATTTGGTTTGATTCAAGAAACACACTGTCATTTTGTTTACAATTCGTAAATTCTGAGCCAACATCTGGTTTTTCTCTAGTCTCAGGATCAAGAATAAGTAGCAAATCTATTCTTTCTGTGGCAAAAGATTTTAATCTGTTCAAAATAGTTTTAGTAATAAAGTAACAGTAAGCATTTTCCTCACATGGATCAGGAGTAGAATTCTTGGCATCTTGTTTCTTAAGTACAGTTGTCTGATTATCATCAGAAAGAGCTGATTTCAGCTGAACATCTCTTCCCTTTTTTGCAAAAGGAAATCTCTCCCTTTTCCTTTCATTCACTGAATCTATAACAGGAGGTTGCTTACTCTTTGCCCTTTCATTCACTGAGTTTGTAACAAGAGGTTGTTGACGCTCTGCCCTTCCATTCACTGAGTCTTTAATAGGGGATTGTTGATACTCTGCTTTGGAAAATGCATCAGAAAATGCTGTAGACAATCTTGGAGAAATGGAATCATTTGCACTGATGTGAACCATGATAGCAGAAGTGAGATTTTGAAGAACAATATCTACCATATCGTTGGAAATCATAGCAACACATTCCTTAGGAACTAAAAGGGTAAGAATAGCCTTATTTGCATACCTAGGGTCCCTTTCAGAGTTTGTTTCTAAATGTCTCCCACTTACATTACATTTAAGAGTGGATACAGCAAGTGGGAGGTTATTCTCATCTATTGTTTCCTCACAGATATCAATTAAGATACCTTCAATGGTATCTAGTATTTGAAATTGAAGTTTTTTACGATAATCACTTTTATTGAATAGCTTTTCAATAATATCTTCTGGCGCAACTGGATCAGTCTCTCTGTCAGATACATTTTTTTCATATTTGCCTTTAGTAGACACAATATCTAACACTGTGCTAACAACCTGACTTGGAATGCTTTCAAAAGCCACAACACTCTGAGTTAAGAATGGACTTCTTATGTCTTGATCTAATTTATGTTTGATTCCTTGTAAAATTTGTCTAGCCACTTCTGTTGCATACTTATTTAATTTAGAGGCACTCAGCTGACATATCAAGGCGGTCTTTCCTGATTTACTGTGGTCCATTGAGCAACAAGAAAATTGGNTGAGTTAAGAATGGACTTCTTATGTCTTGATCTAATTTATGTTTGATTCCTTGTAAAATTTGTCTAGCCACTTCTGTTGCATACATATTTAATTTAGAGGCACTCAGCTGACATATCAAGGCGGTCTTTCCTGATTTACTGTGATCCATTGAGCAACAAGAAAATTGGTCTTCAGAATGTGAATCTTTGGTGGATAACCATGGTTGATGTAAAGCAATCTCATCCTGCTGTGAAGGTAAAGCCACAGGAACTGTGAAACTGATGTGAGGACAAAAGAGAGCCTTTACTTTGGAAGTAGCAAATGCTTCTAAATTTGTTAATATTGACTGTATAATATCTTCAACGACATTTATTTTGGTCAGTTTACCAGTATTGAAAGTGGACTGAAGTGTGCATGGATTTCTGTCCAGTATGGTAGAATAAACAGGGGACTTTCCTCCACGGGTAGGTTTAGGAAAAGAGATGTCTGCTGGAAAGGTGATAGTATTATACCTATTTTCACTGTCATTTCTATCTGTCATGGCAGCAGAATAAAGTTTCTGAAATATGGTTCTAACGACGTCATCTGCAACAATGGCTACATCTGCTTCAGATACTAAGGGGCCCACTGTTTCATCCAGGGACTGAACAGGTGTTTGAGCAAATGGTTCCTCATCAGCATGAGGAATGTCACATAAATGGGACTGGGGAAGAGTAAACACCTTTAACTGACCAATTAAATCATTCCAAAAAATTTCATTCAAAATATGTCTTACAATGGGCTCAACTGGGGACATTTTTGGCTCTTTGAGTTCTACTTCAAAAGTTTTTAGTGTTTTTTCTAGTTCCTGTTGCTTAAGAGAATCTGATTTAGTTTCATCTTCTGCTGGTCTTTCCTCCCCAGCACTTTCTTTCTCTGTATCTGCAGGATCTTCTAGATATGAATCTGGGTCAGCTCCTCCAGGAAGAAAATTTCCATAGATTGGCCTATATCTGTAATTTTCAATGCCTCTCTCTTCTGGTTCAGGTTCATTAAACATATCTGGAGAAATTGCATCTAAAATGAAATTGACTAAACTCATAAGTATTTGTTTCTCTTGTAGTGGCTTACTTATACATGTTTCCAAATCTGGCAAGTTCATGTTTAATTCAGTTTGAAGAGCTTTCAAAATAGTACTTGACACTTTCTTTGTGTGCCTGTATAAAGTCGACTGCAATTGTTTTTCATGTGTGTTACCACAAATGTTGGTATTTTCACTTTCACAGTATGTCCTGTTCTTTTTATTTCCACAGATTATAGCACCAAGATTTTCTAAATTTCTATTGGCAAACCCTTCCAACTTAGCAAAAACCATGTCAAAGATGTTCGAGGCCAAGGTTTTCAGTTTATTCAGATGCTTTTCTTTTGTGGTTCCTATTTTGGGGGCCGTAGTTTTCCCCTTGTTAGTTACCTCTTGGCTACCTGGCCAGGTCACATTGGATGCTATGCTTGAGATTATTTCATAGCATCTGCTCATTTCCTCAAGAAGCAAAGCAAATGACAGGCTGTTGGTGTCAATATGCTCTGAGATAGCTTTAAATTCTGAATTTTTGAAAATGCCATCTGTCTCAACACCACATAGTTTTGAAACAATACCTTCTAGAATTGTATGAGAAATGAGCTTACTACTGGAGTGCAGTGTACTGGTTGTTCTCAAATTCTTATTGATCCCCTCTGTATTTTGCTCATCAGATAGGGGAGAATGTGGGTGGTCTCCAGTGAGCTTGTATAACATATCATACAAGGCATCTCCAATTCTGTCTAACACTTGAAATCTAGTACATTGGTGAACTTCCTCCTGCATGCGAGGGCAATGAGAAGGCAAAAGTTTTTGTCGATCAATGCCATCAGTCCCATGTGAAATTTTAGACCTTAGCTTATCTGAAGGGAGTAAAATATTACTTTTATCTGTGTTTCCACTTAACACCTCACAAATGCAAGTAGCTAATGAACTTGTCATAATGTCATTATTTAGCTTTGTGACAACAGAGTCTAATTGATTCTCAGCGTCAGCAAAAAATCCTGTATCTCTAAAGTTCTTGGGAGGGCTATCCTTCCTAACATTTAGATTTTTCTTATTGTGTTGTAGTTCTTTCTGGATAGCATCCAAAACAATTTTTACCACTTTAGTCGTGAAAGTACTAAGGTGAGATTGAAATGAAGATTTCTTGTCAGGAGCAGGCTTTGAATGGGCAGCATGGCTTTCTGGTTTGAAGCAGGTTTGTAATTTTGGACAAATAAATGAGTTCAACTTCTTAAAAATTGTGTTAATGATTTTATCATTAAGGTTATCTACAGATTCTGATGTTGAGCCACTTGTTCCAGATTGTACCCAGGGAAGTTTTGTAGGGTCCATGCTAAGTGCAGATAAAAATTTCATATTTCTTTTACTGTCAAACCATATTTGTAATGACTCTTTGGTATGTCAGCATTATCTAAAGAAGTTTGATATACTGATGAAGAATGTTTGATAATATGAAGAGAAGTTATGTGAAGTATTTTTAATATAGCATCTACAATATCTTGAGATACCGTATGGATTTCTGACACAGAGAACATCTGGTCCATCCATTCTTGATGTGATGGATCTTGTGGTTTTCTTGAGCTAAGAAGTGAAGCCTCTCTACCATCTTCATAGTCTGAGTGATCAGACAGCCCAGAAGATAGATCTTTGAACATCTTTGCTAAAATACTCCTAATTATATCTTCTGAGGCTTTTTCTATTTGATATTTTTCATCTCTACTGAAAAGCAAAATGTTTTTATTCAAATCTGGCTTGTCCTTTAAAGGGTCCTTATGAAAAGTTGGAAGGTCAGTATTTAATCCCTGATCATGACATGCTACTTTGCGTCCATAAGCAGGCTTTGTAGGTAAGTTCATATTTCTTTTGCATTTAAAATCAGCATTTTCCCCAGTTAACCAGTAGTCAGGAACCTGTTCTTGTAATTTTGCTTTTTCGTCTTTGATAGATGAAATCAATACATTTTCTACAATTCTGTCTAATTCTTCATTTTTGTCTTCAGAATAAAGGACCACACCAGGAACATTAATAGGTGGAAACAGGCTCCCACACCTCGGAGCACCAGCTGCTCCAGTCCGGGTGAGTCTGTTCCCTTCTTCGGTGCCAAAGGGACTGCTCATTCTGGAGTGCCTGCTCTTTCGTACATCTGTTTTCACTGGTTTCTGATGTAGCTGAGCCAAGAGAGCATCAAGTAGCTGTAGGATGATCACTGTTTCTTCAGTTGCAACTAGCCTTTCATTATGAAGTCCAACTTGTATATAACCTAGTACAGTGCTGATTGCTTCCTTTATATAACCAACCAGGGAGGACTGGGAACAAATAGTTGACACTAAATTTTGTATTTCTTCTTTGCCAATCAAACTGGCAGCATCAGTCTTAGCACTGGATTTCCGTTTGCTGGCTCTTTGAAGGAACGTATACATTGGATCTTCTCTGTGTTGCTGAGAAGCTGGGTCAGTAGTGATTTTAAGATGAGCCAATTCACTTTGCTTAGAAGATGCAAGGACCATCAGCTTTTCTAAAATCACACGAAGCATGTCCTCTGCAACATCATTCATGTTCTCCAAAGCATAAGGCAGTGAAACTTCTGAAGTTTTTTCCTTTGGAGAAATTAAATATTCTCCACTGACTAAATCTGATTTAAAGTGAACTGATATATTTTCTGGTGAAAATTCCTCAGTACATGTTTTCTTAACTGCAGACTGTAACTTATCAAGCACATCTTCCATAATTTCAGCAGCTGTTGAGGAAATATCAACATTGGAGAGCAAGTCTCCTTTGTCAGTGTCAGTTTGGGCAGGCAAAGGTTCGGTCCTAACAGAGGGAAGGGTGGGGATGGTCTGGGTTAGTTCAGACACCATTTCCTGAAAAATGTTTCTTAAAATCAACTCAGCTTCCTCTTTTAGATGATGTTTAAAGTTAACAAAAACATTATTTAACTCCTGCATCTCATTGATAGCTTTTGCTTTTTCATCCGAAGACAGTGGGCATTCTAGGCTATCTGTTTCAGTGGTAGCATCTTTACATTTCCTAATGTCTGTTTCAATCCGTACAACAAGGTGACTATCAGATTTACAGGTTTTAAGGTTGGGGGATTCAGATATCTCATTATATTTAGGTTTGGGGGCTTTAGGTTTGTTTTCCAAGTGTTCTTTCCTGTGATATGTTGTTCCAACATCTGTTCTTTCTTTACGGGCAAAAGATGATTTTGATGGTGCCACTGGTTGCTCTATTGACCTGTCAGCTGCCTCTGTACAGGGCTCTGCCTGAACCATCTTACTTGTTTCATATAGAAATGTCTCACAGCATGTGCCACAGCAACTCTCACTATCAGAAGCGAGGGTGGAGTTATCAGGCATTGGGCATGTAATATTTTGCAATCTTTCTTCATATTTTGTGATGGCTGGGTATAATACACTGGTCACCGCAGCCACGACCCAGGTCATTACATTTTGAATTATACTGTTCAGTTCTTCAGAAGTTACCTGGAAAGGAGGTGAGTGGGGATGGAAGGGAAATCATGTATAAATTACTCGTTTTAGGGACAGCAACTAACTTTTAATTCCTTATATCAAACAATGCATAGTTAGAATCCAGCCATGGTGTATAACAAGAACATAGGAAATCTATTTAGAACACCAGATTAATTTCAAGTTGGTTTATTCTCTATGGCTGTGATCTATTTTTTGAATAAGATTTCCTTTGATTCAAAATCTCTTGGACGCTATACTTGTGCTCCTAAATGTATACTTATATCATTCCCTAGATTGTCTAATTGTTGAATATTTATTGTGCAGTGTAGCACCCTTAAAGCTGTCCATTTTATCTTTATTTCAAAAATCTGAACATATGCCTAGCATATACTTGAGCTCACTGTTGGTGAAATTTAAATGTTAATAAAGCAGTACACCCATTGAAAAATAAAGCAGAAGAAAACAAAACAAAAAAATCCCTTGGAACTATATAATAGTTTATTACTGAGGGTAAATGGCTTCTTGGTTAGAAAAAAATAGCCAAGCTCATAGAAAACAAATGCTCTAGCAAGAGGTAAGACTATTTTATGATCCAAGTGATACTTAAAAAAAACCAGATTGCCTCTAACAAACTATTTCATGAAACAAATTTGTAGTTCAAATATGTATGTGCCTTTGTGGACAGAGTCTCCTTTTATTTAAACATCTGTTTAGCTAGGAGATGAGGATGAAAAATAAAGCCTCACTGTGGAGAGGTCAGCCTGTGGGCTCCCTGGCTGGTCTGTTGCTGCCTTTCTCAGTCAATTGACTGTGTTGATTTGCATATGCAAATCACCACAACTACCTGTTTAAGTTTAATCAATGGGCAACAATTAGCACTGATGATTTAAGGGAAATGAACAGGCTTAGGTCCAATAAAAGATTATCAGTGCAAACTGTCTTAGATTGGGAGGCAGAAGTCAGCTCAAGAAACAAATACATTAATTTCAGAAGGAAAAAAGGCTGAGCCCGAACTTGGCCCAAACAGCCAGAAAGTGGAGCACTTGAGGGAAGTTGGGGTCTCTTCAGTAAGTGCTGAAGTAGAAACCCAGGGCCTGGACTTGAACAGCCATTTCCTCATGGTTAATTGTGTTTATTGTTATAGCTTAGACAGGGGACCAGGGGCAGATGACAAGTGCATCTGCCAGACTCTATAACTGTTTGTGTACGTTTACTTATTGCAGATATATTTGGGGGTCATAAAAATCCTTTTGCCTATAATAAAATAGCATTCTTTTTAAAGTTTTTATTATCCTTAAGACAGCCAGACCAAGCATGTGTACCTTCCACAGGAACTGTTTCTCAACGCTATGGCTACAAGCCAGTGGCAGCAAAGGCTGGAAGCCTGGCATTTTAGCTGTGCATTGTTTGATATCCTGGCATTTGGGCACCGAATCCCTATCATGTGGTTGTTAATTCACAATTACCTCTGAAGTTAGCCTCAGATTGTTCAAGGTTAGGCCAACATTCAGAGAAAAGTTAACACCTTGCTGAATGTAGTATATTCTCTCCTGACCAGTTAGAGAAGGTTTGAAGGACGCCTCCAGGAAAAGTCGTGTTATTAGAATCCATTTCCCAAATCTCTTAATGTATGTTTTATTGTGATAAAATGCACATAACATAAAATTGACCATTTTAAATTATACAGCTGAGCAGTATTAAGTACATTCACAGTGTTATGCAAACATTACTACTATCTAGTTCTTGTAATGCATTTTTTTCACCTACCATGTAGACCAGAAAATGGCTACTGAGTTTGAAGAACATATTAATAATTTGAAATGACAGCATACGGTTGAAAAACACTTGTTTTACATAAACGTGACCTAAATCAGACACTTCTAAGAATCACATTTAAACATTAATAAATAAGTTACTCACCTTCTTGGTCTAAATTGATCAAAGTCTGTTCCAATACATATGAGCTAAGCATTTCAATACATATTATTTTCTTATTACCAGAGATAATGTACAGTAAGTAGATCTACATTATTACTCAGGGTAGCTGAGAAGAAGCACGTCCAACTTTGACATATAAAATTGGGACATTTGTCAAGTTTTTAATGAAGTGAAACGTGATAAGTAGAATCTGATTTTTAGCTCATTTTCACTATACTATTAAACCAAGGAGTATCTTCCTGGTGCCAGTATGTCTCAGCCTTTGTGTCTGTTGGACGGTCTATGAAACTCTCATGTACGTGTGAAAAAGTATGTGAATGTGCTACTCCCTTGAACCCCTTTCTAGCTCATATTTCCTCTGTCTAGCCCCCAAATTGGGGCTTATCAGACTTACCTTATGCTCTTCGCCTGGTCCAGGTTGCAGCTCTCTTGAGACCCCCTTCTTTTGATGGAGTAGCCATCCTAAGATTCTTCTTACNCGTGTGAAAAAGTATGTGAATGTGCTACTCCCTTGAACCCCTTTCTAGCTCATATTTCCTCTGTCTAGCCCCCAAATTGGGGCTTATCAGACTTACCTTATGCTCTTCGCCTGGTCCAGGTTGCAGCTCTCTTGAGACCCCCTTCTTTTGATGGAGTAGCCATCCTAAGATTCTTCTTACTCCCAGCAGAATTACGAGATAGATCTAGGCATCTTGGTTCACTTACCTGAGGGGAAGGGTGCTCAGCCCTTCAGCCAGATCTGCAAGGGTCTGCAAAGGCATTTCCTGTAATGCCTTCCCATTTTGGAGCGAGTGTGTGGTATTGGATGTTTTCTTTGTGATGATTAAACCTCCCAAAGCTCCCCCAGTCTACCCTCCTGAGGACCCTGGGCAAAATGGCGATAACAATAACTTTGTACCCCCCATGACAATAACTCTTTGAACAGTAATTTCGGACCTTGGCAAAATTCAAGATTAACAGAGAATGAAAGTCAAGGAAGAGAAAAAGGCAAAGAGGAAAACTGACTAAAATCAACAGATGATTTTGCTGGTAGTCTGACTTACAGATTTTTCTCTAATAACATATCAGAAAATATCCTTAATTGCTCTATAGTGAATTTCATCATACATACTTTCTCTTGACAGTGATTTGGACAGTAGTCTTGTCTGAAAAAATAAAAAGAGATTGATTTTATTACTTATGGTTAATCATTTATGTAAGTTTCCTCCAAATTCCTAATCACTGAATCAGACTACCTGTTTTGTGCTTGGGAGTTTTGTTTTCTCCCCAGCAATTCACAAAGAAGAATAAGCTTTATTTTTTTTTAATCTAATCCCCCAATTTATCCTCTTATTTAGATATTGGCCCCTGGGCATAGGAAATGCTCTATTACCCAGAAGAATTATTATGCAGAATAATTGCAGCATAAACCGTAGAATAATAGGTGCTGTATAAACTAACACTTGCTATTGCCACTCTTGATCCACCTTAGCCGTGTTTGTTCCTAGTGAGTTGAGAAGAGCCTGGGGTTGGAAAGACAGGGGATGGGCAAGTTCTTTCCACTTGCCCTGCTTGATCAGAGCTTTCTGATAATTCACTTTCTACTCACCCCCTCAAAATTCCTAATCTCCTCTCCTCACCCCACAGTAGAAGATCTATGTATGATTACTGACAATGACATTAAAATAATGGGTTTCAGATGACATGCAAAGCCAAATTAGATGTAGCCCCTTTCTAGGTATCACAATATTCTCTTCTATGTTCTAATCAGGATTATTTATTCTGATCTACTACATGGAACCAAAATTATATTTCATTAAATTGTAGCAAGAGAACAACAAAATCATGTAGATTATAGGATAACAACAAAAAGTTTAAAAAAAAACCGAAAGCCTAAGTCTGATTTACTTTCATATTTTACTGCCTCCATGGACCCCTTGCCATAACCTCTTGACCCTCTTAAAGGAAACATGGTGCTCTATTTTCATTTTTACTTGGCCTGCCCTTATGTTATCAAATTTACTTTTTTCTACCAAGGCCTAACAATCCAATTTTGAGACATACAGTCAGACTGTGAAATGACAACTTTAACACTAGTAGGAAAAGGTCTCAGCTAGGGTTAGGCAGCAATAGTCCATCCTAGGATTAATACCTTTTTGCAATATGGAACCTAGAACATGAATGCTCACCATCAGTGACATAGTTCCTATCCTTTGGCTTCATTAATTTTTCTGAGACCCAGTTTCTCAGGCCATCTCCAGCACAATTTCCTTTTTGTAGATCCTCTGCAGTCTAACGCACCCAGATACTTTTTTTTTCCTGCTCTCCCTAACCTCATACCATAGGCAGCAAGTGGAGTCCTATGTATGTTTCTACCTGTCTCCACAGACTTTCTGTCCCAAAGGCATACTTTAAGACAAAAGGAAACAGCACAACCTAAGAACAAAACTAACCATATAGATTTAAAAAAAAAAAAAAAACCTTATATAAGACCACTAGAAATTAGTTGTAATATTGGATACAAATCTGGAGTTTGCCACGAATTATCAGTTTCTCGTTGGAGTCAACTGAGCAGAAACATGCAAATAAACTCATTGTTATGTGGGAAAGTTCCACCACAATTCTAGGAGTGCCATGATATTACATCCACTTTTCTCTAGTCTTCAGTGGTTTTCCCTGATAGGTTGATACTACTCAAGTGTCAAAGGTTTAGGTTCATTTGTACTGCCAACTTTTTACTTCCCAAAGAGGGCGGTAATATTAATGACAATTAGTTTAGAAGCCCCAAAGATAAGGCCCAGTTTTTCAGAGTTTAATTTGCCATATTATAAAACTATAAACATAACCTTTCTGTTCCTAACCTTTTCCTCCATACCACCTTACTTTAGTCCAGAAAATAACTGGCCAATCACCCCTTGAAGATTAATGTAACAAGACTACATTTTAGTCCATCTGCCTAATCCTTCTGAATATCTAAGTTTTAATCTAATTGGTGATCCTCTATTGGTACCTCAGGCCCCTAGCCTGGGGTGATGCCTGATAACCTCCTGATCATACATATATGTGGTCCATTCTGTCACCAAATCTGTTTAATTATTACTACTGTTTACCCCATCACTATCTTACCACCTTGGCATCCTCTTGTCCTGATTTTTTTGTCCCTAATTCGATTTTATTAAGCTCACCTGACTTGCCTCTTGAGAAACCTGTATGCAGGTCAGGAAGCAACAGTTAGAACTGGACATGGAACAACAGACTGGTTCCAAATAGGAAAAGGAGTATGTCAAGGTTGTATATTGTCACCCTGCTTATTTAACGTATATGCAGAGTACATCATGAGAAACACTGGGCTGGATGAAGCACAAGCTGGAATCAAGACTGCCGGGAGAAATACCAATAACCTCAGATATGCAGATGACACCACCCTTATGGCAGAAAGTGAAGAGGAACTAAAAAGCCTCTTGATAAAAGTGAAAGTGGAGAGCGAAAAAGTTGGCTTAAAGCTCAACATTCAGAAAACTATGATCATGGCATCCAGTCCA
>SJYX01013900.1:0-20798 GCA_006410675.1 Oreotragus oreotragus | reverse complement strand
AGAACATTTGCTGTTGAAAAGACTCAAGTGATTCTGTAGTTCTGTAGTCTAGGATGATAGTGGGGACAGGAAGAAGAGGCAGGCAGGAATTAACACTCTATAATGCACACATTCTCTCACCTTTATTTCTGGAAACTACCTTGATACTGAGCTAGTCAGTTTCCTTCCTTCAGCATCCTTGTACCCCATGAGCCCTCCGTAAATCAAACTGACTGCAATTACTCCTACCTCAAAATCCTTTTCTAAGAAGCCTGGTCTGAACATCAACACCATTTACCACCATACACTACTTCCCTTTACCTAACCAATTCATCCGAGTTTGGGATTTATAAAAATTATCCTGAACCTAATTTGGTTTGTTGAGGGTTTATAAAAGATGATAGTATTAGGTATGTATGTTCCATCAGGGAGTATTTTATATGCATGAACTATTATTCAAGTTTGAGGGGAATAGGACATCAGCAGAATGGGTGACCACCTATGTTTGAGAGCTGAAAGGCCCCAGGCCAAAAGAAAACTTCTCCACTGGCCTTTATTTTAGATCATGAGGGATTGATTTACTTTGGAAGAAAACGCAAATATCCTTCGAGGGTAACAGATTACGTCATTAATACTATATGGTAAACTAATTTAGCATCACTTGAAAACCAATAACCTCAAATGGTAGAAGTAATGCATTTTTGAGTGGGGACAGGGGAAAAGAACAGATCCACATCCCAGAAGTAGTAGTGCCATGTGAACGGGGAGTCAAAGTATTGCCTATGAGGAGAGCCCAGGGCTAAAGCGAGACCAGAGGAGCTGGAAGAGCATGAATGATTAACTTTGCCTGCTTTACAATTTTAGCTTAGTCCTGAGAGGTTGCAAAAGGTGAGAGTTTTACTACAGACAAGTAAAACTACAAGAGTAGAGGATTCAAGCAGCACTCTTGTGTAATTATTTAAATATTAACTTAAAATAACACATTCCTTTATTAGCTTTCTTAGATACTTACCTAATTGGTGAGTCGTGAATAAAGGAGACTCCGGGAGCTGCAGATGAATTTTCAGAGAGAAAAAGAAAATTACTATTTGTTGGTATCCTTCACAGGCTACTTGTAAAATTATAATTAATGTATCTTAATAGGTCTTCTTTTAAAAAAAAAAACCTTTTATTTATTTATTTATTTGGCTGTGCTGGGTCTTAGTTGCAGCCTCAGGATCTTCCATCTTCGTTGTGGCGTATGGGACTTTTTGTTACAGCATGTGGGATCTCGTTCCCTGATCAGGGATTGAACCTGGACCTCCTGCATTAGGAGCTCAGAGTCTTACCCACTGGCCCACCAGGGAAGTCCCTTAATAGGTCTTTCATCCCTGCTGTCAACTCTCTTTTTAAATCTTCCAGGGACTACCAGACAGGCATCAAATAGCTTAAGATTTGGGGTGACTGCCTACCTCATCAGCCTCATTTATGGTCACCATTATATTATATTCTCTGCTCCAGAAGTACTGAATGACACACAGTTCCTCTGCCTTCACTATTTCCCTTGTAACTCAAGTGTCCCTTTTTTAAACTTCTCATCCTTTAGGACTCATTCAGCTTGTGTCACCTCCTTCAGAGAGCCTTCCTTTATATCTGCCCAGATAGACAGGCATTCTCTGTCAAGCTCCTGAAGTGCCCTATACATCCCTCTGTTATAGGACTTACTATGCTGTATTGTACTAGTGTACAGTGCCTGGCATACAGTAAGCACTCAAGAACATATATTTGTTCAATTAATTCTTTAACATATGTGTTGGCTCAATGTTTGTTCATAGTATTCCTGTCATTAATCTCTTCCCACTTAAATACTAACATGCTTTGTATTCCATCTAGCAAAGTTCCATAAGTGGATTTTAGTAACTATTTCTGGATAATGATACTAAAGCAAGTCTTCATGCAGAATATGTCCATAGGAATACTGGGATGGTGTATGTCAGTTATGCATGTGTGTGTGTGCTAAGTTGCTTCGGTCATGTCCAACTCTGTGCAACCCTATGGACTGTAGCCCACCAGGCTCCTCTGTCCATGGGATTCTCCAGGCAAGAATACTGGAGTGGGTTGCCATGCCCTTCTCCAGGGGTTCTTCCCATTTCAAGGATTGAACCTGTGTCCCCTGCATTGCTGGCTGATTCTTTACCTCTGAGCCATTGAGGAAGGCCATCAGTCATGCACATACATGACTAAACAGTCTTAGACAAACAGAATACTTTGAATAATAAAAAGTAATGTTACCAATTAAAAGTCAGTTCAAAGTCAAGGTGAATAGCTATTGTTCTCCCAATAAATATAACATGTATTTTGAATAATCAATGAATTCCAATGATCTGCATCAAAGTTAACTTCAATTCTGTGTACTTTCTTAAGTTTCTTTGTGAGTGTATGTTTGAGTGTGTACAGTTTTCAAAGGAAGGAGCAGGAATTAATAATGCACATACCTGAAAAAATAAGTGTGAAGATAATACTGTTGTGATGTTTTTAAAATACGTCTACAAATTCTTTGATAATACTCTCTCCAAGTGGTGGGGGTTAATTCTTTTCCCCCTTGAGTGTGGGTTGTACTTAGAGATTTGCTTCCAATGAATAGAGTGGAAGTGAGAGTGTGCTGAGACTAGGCTATAAAATATACTGTGGCTTCAGCCCCTCTCTCTTGGACCACCCACTCTGGGAGAAGCCAGATGCCATATCATGAGGATACTCAGAGATGTATGCAGATGCCCACATGGTGAGGAACTGAGACCTCCTGCCAACAGCCACTTTGGAAGCGACTTCTTCAGTCCCAGTCAAGACTTTAGATGACTGAAGAGCCCCTGAATCAGAACCATCCAGCTAAGTTGTTTCTGTATTCCTAATCATAGAAACTATGAGATAATGTTTTTTTAAGCTGCCAGGTTTTAGAGTGATTTGTTATTCAGCAAATATTAGATCAAAAAATCAGTAAAGACATATAACAGTTGAATAATATAATCAATAAATAGAATTTAAAATTCATTTAGAGCCTTACAGCCTTTAAATAGAGAATATATTTTTTTTGTATGTCTATGGAACACTTTCAAAATATCAATCACATATTTGGCCACAAAGGAAATGTCAACAACTTCAACGTGTTGAATATTTACAGGCTACATTCTCTGAATCTAACTTTAAAAATGTGACTGAAAATGTGAATTTCTTGATAATTAAGAAACATACTTAAGGATAACTCTTAGATCAAAGATGGAATAAAGAGGAAAAAGTATAACCTACCTTAAAAAGAACATTTGTGTCAAACCTATGGGAACAGCTTTGATTATTTCCCATAGGGTTTGACATAAGGCGTTCCTTTCATTTCTTCTCCCATGCATCCCAGACCAATACCTATAACTGCCCCCTTGACTGCTCCACTTAGATGTCCCACTTGGATGCCCTCAGGCACCTCAAACTCAATATATTCAAGCTGAACTAAATATTTGTTTTCCAAACTTGTTCATCTTTCTGTATTGCCTATCTATTGAATGGCACCACAATCCATTAAGTTGCTTGTACTAGAAATATGGGCATTGTCTTCAATTCATTCTTCTCCCATATTCAATCAGTAGCCAGATCTCATCCATTTGCCTTTCTTAGGCTGAGTCAAATCTGTGCCCAGCTCTTCATCTTTACTGCCACTGACTTTGTTCAGGACTCATTTCTAGNACTGTACTAGAAATATGGGCATTGTCTTCAATTCATTCTTCTCCCATATTCAATCAGTAGCCAGATCTCATCCATTTGCCTTTCTTAGTCTGAGTCAAATCTGTGCCCAGCTCTTCATCTTTACTGCCACTGACTTTGTTCAGGACTCATTTCTAGCTTTGACTATTATAATAGCCTCTTAATTGTAATAAGGGGCAGTGTGGTATTGTGGTTAGGATTGGTTGAGTAAGATAGACCTGGCTTTTAAAACCTTGGCTTTGCCACATGTTATGTGAAATCTTGGGCATGATAATGTACAACTCTGAGACTTAGTTTATTCATGTGTAAAATGTTAGGTAAAATAGTTTTGTGGTTCAGAGGGTTAAATGAGAGAATACAGTTTAGCATAGTACCTGGTACATAGTGAGTGTTCAGTATGCTATTATTTTTATTGTCTCATTGTCTCAAGTCTCTTCACCTCTAATTCAGCTTTCCTTTTTTAGAAAAGGCAAATTCTTTCTTTCTTTTTTGGGTCATTTTTTGAAGTATAATTAATTTACAATGTTGTGTTAGTCTCAGGTGTACAACAAAATAATTCAGTTATACATATACATCCCTTTTCAGATTCTTTTCCATTATAGATTATTACAAGATATTGAATATAGTTCCCCATGCTATGCAGTAGGTCCTTGTTGTATATCTACTTCATATATAGTAGTGCATACCTGTTAATCCCAAACTACTAATTTATTCATCCCCCCAAACCACTTTCCCCTTTGGTAACCAGAAGTTCATTTTCTATCTCTGGGTAGAAAAGGCAGATTCTGACCATATTAGGTTCCTGTCAATATTCTTCAATAGTTGTACTTCGATAATAGGATAAAAGGTAGATCTCCTGGCACAGCTTACCAGAATCTTAATGATCAACAGATATCTACCAGTCAAGCTTCATATTCTGTAATTCTCTGACTTGAACTTTTAGCTAAAACAATTCTGAAAAAAAATCTGCATTTCCACAAACCCACTAGGCTCTAATATATATATCTTGGTAAATGTATTCCTTTCTCCTGGAAGTTCTCTTTCCATTTGTCTGCTTAGAAAATCCTTTCTCATCCTTCATGTCTGAGCTCAATTGTGGCATCCTCTGTTAGAGCTTCCTTGTCTCCCCTATGCTTCCAGTGGACTTTGTATTTACCTCCTTTATTGTACTTACTGTGTTGTGATTACTGGCATGACTGTTCTATACTACACTGTAAAGTCCAGGATAGGAACCATGGCTTCTATACTTTGTTCAATAATTAGTATAGTGCATGGCGTGTAGCAAAAGCTTAGTAAATGTTAGTTGAATGTATTAATGGATTGCAGGATTTCCTTAATAGCTGTTGATAATGTTTACCTGGCTCATAGTTTAAGCTTGATTTCTTGGCCTTTTCCCCATTCAAATCAGCACGTGTCACCTATACGTGCCACAAGAAAAATGAAAACAAACAAAAAAATCCTTAAAGAAGTTTTCAAAGAATTTGAACATCACCTACATGTTTTATTTGGTTTCCATTACTTACATAATTCAAAGGCTTACAGAATTCCTAATATGCTAAAATTAGTTAACTGAAGGGCACACTGACCAGCATGGAAGGTAATCAGTTGAATAGTGAAAAAGAATATGTGTGGGCTTTAAAGAAAGTTAAGTACAGGGGGAATGCTGTGAGGGAGCCGGAAGGCAGAGAGCAGCTTTTCTGCATACGTGAGATGTGGCTCTCTCAGTTGGCCAAGAGCTCTACCTGCTTAGGTAATCATACAGGAAGAGAAATCCAACAGAGTAGACTTTGTTTTTTCCTAGGCCTGAGAACTGAACACAAGTCATCAGAAGTACATTTTTTGACACTGATGGCATGGATGAAATAAGCTGGAAAACAGTTGGATTAGGTATTTGTGACAATTTGACTTACTCATATTGTCCAGTGTATTTTAAAGCCTTAAAAAACAGATGGTCTAAATTTGTTTATTGCTTATTTTGGGGGTAACATATGTACTGATAGTATTAAGTTTGCCATCCATACTACACTCAGAAAAATTTTTTTTCTGACTCTATAGTGAGGCATGGAGAAGGAAATGGCAACCCACTCCAGTATTCTTGCCCAGAGAATCCTGTATACAGAGGAGCCTGGTGGGCTGCTGTCCATAGGGTCATATAGAGTCAGACACGACTGAAGCAACTTAGCATACATGCATAGTGAGGCAAGTAAAAAAAGTTATTAACTCCTGATGTGCAACTAATATACTGTCTTAAGGTAGTTAAGATTCTTTTTTCAGATAATGAGAATACAGATTATGGATGTTAATACAGTAGCACAGCACCCTGGACATAGCAGGTGTTTCGTAAATATTTGTTTATATAGAAAAGCATATTGTGGCTAACATGTTACATTTGAAGAGTTACATATAATTGAGTCTGTCACTTACTATGCATTTAATATAGGATATAGGAAACTGTGTTAACTTTTTAGAACAGGTGAGTCATTTAATACAGTGCTAATGGAGCCAAGGATGTGGGTTTGAGTCTGAAAGTGAATGACCCAATTGGTGACCCACAGAGATGACAGATGCTGTGACCAGAGGCTGTGCCCTAAATGTTTGTTGTCAATTTCCCACCATCGACTGAGTGATCACTGACCACAAAGGGAAGAGGGTGAGGCCGTATGGCTGTTTCTGTACAACCCATCAGCATGAGAAGAGAAATGATTCATAAAAGTCTAATATGTTGCTTCCTGTGTGAATGGACTTGAAGCTCATCTTTTAAGAAGCCTACATACCTAAGAGCTAAGCGAGAACACTCACATTGTTTCTGGTAATTTCTACTAAGAATTGAGACAAGTATTCAAATTTTGGGTCTACTTAACACATTTAAAATCTCAGGCTCACCGTTTTTCTTTTGTTAGCTTACTAGTTGTTATTGATATGTCCCTACACTTAAGAGTATGGCAACACTAATACAACAGATAGCCATAAGCATTGGAAGTTTTGAAGTGACAGGATTATCACCTGTCTCTTATACACATCTAGATGTGTATAAGAGACAGTTANTTATTGATATGTCCCTACACTTAAGAGTATGGCAACACTAATACAACAGATAGCTATAAGCATTGGAAGTTTGAAGTGACAGGATTTTCACTGTGGATTCACATTTCAATTTTTAAAAATAAAATCTTACTATAGGATGGTTAATTTCAGGGAATAAGACTGTTCTGAATTGTCATTTAATGAATGAAATTGTGTTATGTCAATCTTGATCCTCATTTTATACTTCATTGGTTCTGTGTGTATCTGGGACAAAAGAAAAGTTACTTGCCTGTTGTTTTAAAGTATCCTGTAGAGAGTATCTACAGATACTTGGTGTTTTCGCAGAAATACCTGGACTCTGAAGTGTAGTAATTTCTAGGGAAAAGAAGAGGTAACTTTAAATATAAAAAAATCATATAGTTCTCCTTGCTGGGCTGCCATAAAGTCTAAAATTACCATAATCAAGAATGTGTTTATTTATGGAAGTTAAGGCAGTATCTCCGAGTATAATATGCCTTTTTGTGAAGTCCCCTGCTTACCAGCTTCCAGGGGCCCACTGCTGCCATTAGGGACAAGCCTGGCCTCCCTGGCTCTAAGTTACTCTGCCAGCTAAACTTCCCACCACTCCCCTGCCCTAGAACAAACTGTTCTGCACTTCATTCAGTAAGCAAAGGGGAACCACAGAGGACTTTTGGGTAGAGGAATTATATGTCCAAAGCTGTATTTCAAGAAGGTTACATTCACAGCAAAATGTAGGACAGATCAACAAGAAAAAGAGATTGGAAACTAATTATTACAGTGCTTAATGGCACAGGAATCATGAATGGAAAGGAAGGGAAAGTTATGAGAGAATTTAAGGAAGCAGACTGGACTGGAGCAAATAGCAAAGAGTAAAAAATGACTCAGGTTTTGTGCCTGAATAAAGTTAGGAGGAACAGAGCGCTGGTTTGGGGATGAATTTGGTTTTGCACATGTTGGATCTGAGGTACTCATGGGCTGCCCAGGTGAAGATGTCCCAGCGCTCTTAGTATGGAGGTAATGCATGGGAATCTTTTATGGAGACGAACAGAGACTTAGCTCATCTCTAGTCCAGCCCTGGGAGATGGGAAACAGGATGGATTTTTATTAATGATTAACTTTGCCTGCTTTACAATTTTAGCTTAGTCCTGAGAGGTTGCAAAAGGTGAGAGTTTTACTACAGACAAGTAAAACTACAAGAGTAGAGGATTCAAGCAGCACTCTTGTGTAATTATTTAAATATTAACTTAAAATAACACATTCCTTTATTAGCTTTCTTAGATACTTACCTAATTGGTGAGTCGTGAATAAAGGAGACTCCGGGAGCTGCAGATGAATTTTCAGAGAGAAAAAGAAAATTACTATTTGTTGGTATCCTTCACAGGCTACTTGTAAAATTGTAATTAACATATCTTAATAGGTCTTCTTTAAAAAATACTTTTATTTATTTATTTGGCTGTGCTGGGTCTTAGTTGCAGCCTCAGGATCTTCCATCTTCGTTGTGGCATATGGGACTTTTTGATACAACATGTGGGATCTCGTTCCCTGATCAGGGAGTGAACCTGGACGTCCTGCATTAGGAGCTCAGAGTCTTACCCACTGGCCCACCAGGGAAGTCCCTTAATAGGTCTTTCATCCCTGCTGTCAACTCTCTTTTTAAATCCTCCAGGGACTACCAGACAGGCATCAAATAGCTTAAGATTTGGGGTGACTGCCTACATCAGCCTCATCTATGGTCACCATTATATTATATTCGCTGCTCCAGAAGTACTGAACGACACACAGTTCCTCTGCCTTCACTATTTCCCTTGTAACTCAAGTGTCCCTTTTTAAAACTTCTCATCCTTTAGGACTCATTCAGCTTGTGTCACCTCCTTCAGAGAGCCTTCCTTTATATCTGCCCAGATAGGCAGGCGTTTTCTGTCAAGCTCCTGAAGAGCCCTATACATCCCTCTGTTATAGGAGTTACTATGAACTGAACTGAACTGATGCTGTATTGTACTAGTTTACAGTGCCTGGAATATAGTAAGCACTCAAGAACATTTATTTGTTCAATTAATTCTTTAACATATGTGTTGGCTCAATGTTTGTTCATTAGTCTTCCTGTCATTAATCTCTTCCCACTTAAATACTAACATGCTTTGTATGCCATCTAACAAAGTTCCATAAGTGGATTTTAATAACTATTTCTGGATAATGATACTAAAGCAAGTCTTCATGCAGAATATGTCTTTAGGAATACTGGGATGGTGTATGTCAGTTATGCATGTATGTGTGTGCTAAGTTGCTTCGGTCGTGTCCAACTCTGTGCAACCCTATGGACTGTAGCCCACCAGGCTCCTCTGTCCATGGGATTCTCCAGGCAAGAATACTGGAGTGGGTTGCCATGCCCTTCTCCAGGGGATCTTCCCAATTTAAGGATTGAACCTGTATCCCCTGCATTGCAGGCTGATTCTTTACCTCTGAGCCATTGAGGAAGGCCATCAGTCATGCACATACATGACTAAACAGTCTTAGACAAACAGAATACTTTGAATAATAAAAAGTAATGTTACAAATTAAAAGTCAGTTCAAAGTCAAGGTGAATAGCTATTGTTCTCCCAATAAATATAACATGTATTTTGAATAATCAATGAATTCCAGTGATCTGCATCACAGTTAACTTCAATTCTGTGTACTTTCTTAAGTTTCTTTGTGAGTGTACGTTTGAGTGTGTACGATTTTGAAAGGAAGGAGCTGGAATTAAGAGTGCACATACTTGAAAAAATAAGTGTGAAGATGATACTGTTGTGGTGTTTTTAAAATACATCTACAAATTCTTTGATAATACTCTCTCCAAGTGGTGGGGGTTAATTCTTTTCCCCTTTGAGTGTGGGTTCTACTTAGAGACTTGCTTCCAAAGAATAGAGTGGAAGTGAGAGTGTGCTGAGACTAGGCTATAAAATATAGTGTGGCTTCAGCCCCTCTCTCTTGGATCACCCACTCTGGGAGAAGCCAGATGCCATATCATGAGGATACTCAGAGATGTATGCAGATGCCCAGATGGTGAGGAACTGAGACTGCCAACAGCCATGTGAGTAAGCCACCTTGGAAGTGACTTCTTCAGTCCCAGTCAAGACTTTAGATGACTGAAGCAGCCCTGGATGACATCTTGACTGTAACCTCATGAGAGCCCCTGAATCAGAACCACCCAGCTAAGTTGTTTCTGTATTCCTAACCACAGAAACTGTGAGATAATGTTTCTTTACACTGTCAGGTTTTAGGGTGATTTGTTATTCAGCAAATAGTAGACCAAAAAATCAGTAAAGACATATAATAGTTGAATAATATAATCAACAAATAGAATTTAAAATTCATTTAGAGCCTTACAGCCTTTAAATAGAGAATATATATTTTTTGTATGTCTATGGAACACTTTCAAAATATCAATCACATATTTGCCCACAAAGGAAATGTCAACAACTTCAACGTGTCGAATATTTACAGGCTACATTCTCTGAATCTAACTTTAAAAATGTGACTGAAAATATGAATTTCTTGATAATTAAAAAACATATTTAAGGATAACTCTTAGATCAAAGATGGAATAAAGAGGAGAAAGTATAACCTACCTTAAAAAGAACATTTATATCAAACCTATGGGAACAGCTTTTATTATTTCCCATAGGTTTTGACATAAGGCGTTCCTTTCATTTCTTCTCCCATGCATCCCAGACCAATATCTATAACTGCCCCCTTGACTGCTCCACTTAGATGTCCCACTTGGATGCCCTCAGGTGCCTCAAACTCAATATATTCAAAGCTGAACTAAATATTTGTCTTCCAAACTTGTTCATCTTTCTGTATTGCCTATCTATTGAATGACACCACAATCCATTAAGTTGATTGTACTAGAAATATGGGCATTGTCTTCAATTCATTCTTCTCCCATATTCAATCAGTAGCCAGATCTCATCCATTTGCCTTTCTTAGTCTGAGTCAAATCTGTGCCCAGCTCTTCATCTTTACTGCCACTGACTTTGTTCAGGACTCATTTCTAGCTTTGACTATTATAATAGCCTCTTAATTGTAATAAGGGGCAGTGTGGTATTGTGGTTAGGATTGGTTGAGTAAGATAGACCTGGCTTTTAAAACCTTGGCTTTGCCACATGTTATGTGAAATCTTGGGCATGATAATGTACAACTCTGAGACTTAGTTTATTCATGTGTAAAATGTTAGGTAAAATAGTTTTGTGGTTCAGAGGGTTAAATGAGAGAATACAGTTTAGCATAGTACCTGGTACATAGTGAGTGTTCAGTATGCTATTATTTTTATTGTCTCATTGTCTCAAGTCTCTTCACCTCTAATTCAGCTTTCCTTTTTTAGAAAAGGCAAATTCTTTCTTTCTTTTTTGGGTCATTTTTTGAAGTATAATTAATTTACAATGTTGTGTTAGTCTCAGGTGTACAACAAAATAATTCAGTTATACATATACATCCCTTTTCAGATTCTTTTCCATTATAGATTATTACAAGATATTGAATATAGTTCCCCATGCTATGCAGTAGGTCCTTGTTGTATATCTACTTCATATATAGTAGTGCATACCTGTTAATCCCAAACTACTAATTTATTCATCCCCCCAAACCACTTTCCCCTTTGGTAACCAGAAGTTCATTTTCTATCTCTGTGGGTAGAAAAGGCAAATTCTGACCATATTAGGTTCCTGTCAATATTCTTCGATAGTTGTACTACGATAATAGGATAAAGGTAGATCTCCTGGCACAGCTTACCAGAATCTTAATGATCAACAGATATCTACCAGTCAAGCTTCATATTCTGTAATTCTCTGACTTGAACTTTTAGCTAAAACAATTCTGAAAAAAAATCTGCATTTCCACAAACCCACTAGGCTCTAATGTATATATCTTGGTAAATGTATTCCTTTCTCCCGGAAGTTCTCTTTCCATTTGTCTGCTTAGAAAGTTCTTTCTCATCCTTCATGTCTGAGCTCAATTGTGGCATCTTCTGTTAGAGCTTCATTGTCTCCCCTATGCTTCCAGTGGACTTTGTATTTACCTCCTTTATTGCACTTATTATATTGTGTTGTGATTACTGGCATGACTGTTCTATACTACACTGTAAAATCCAGGGTAGGAACCATGGCTTCTCTACTTTGTTCAATAATTAGTATAGTGCATGGCGTGTAGCAAAGGCTTAGTAAATGTTAGTTGAATGTATTAATGGATTGCAGGATTTCCTTAATAGCTGTTGATAATATTTACCTGGCTCATAGTTTAAGCTTGGTTTCTTGGCCTTTTCCCCATTCAAATCAGCACGTGTCACCTATACATGCCACAAGAAAAATGAAAACAAACGAACAAAAAAATCCTTAAAGAAGTTTTCAAAGAATTTCAACATCACCTATGTCTCACAGAAATTTAATAAAGTGATTTTAGAAGTCTATTTATCATAAATATACATGTTTTATTTGGTTTCCATTACTTACATAATTCAAAGTATCAGAACCACCCAGCTAAGTTGTTTCTGTATTCCTAACCACAGAAACTGTGAGATAATGTTTCTTTACGCTGTCAGGTTTTAGGGTGATTTGTTATTCAGCAAATAGTAGACCAAAAAATCAGTAAAGACATATAACAGTTGAATAATATAATCAACAAATAGAATTTAAAATTCATTTAGAGCCTTATAGCCTTTAAATAGAGAATATATATATTTTTGTATGTCTATGGAACACTTTCAAAGTATCAGTCACATGTTAGGCCACAAAAGAAATGTCAACAACTTCGACGTGTCGAATATTTACAGGCTACATTCTCTGAATCTAAATTTAAAAATGTGACTGAAAATATGAATTTCTTGATAATTAAGAAACGTACTTAAGGATAACTCTTAGATCAAAGATGGAATAAAGAGGAGAAAGTATAACCTACCTTAAAAAGAAATTTATATCAAACCTATGGGAACAGCTTTGATTATTTCCCATAGGTTTTGACATAAGGCGTTCCTTTCATTTCTTCTCCCATGCATCCCAGACCAATATCTATAACTGCCCCCTTGACTGCTCCACTTAGATGTCCCACTTGGATGCCCTCAGGCACCTCAAGCTCAATATATTCAAAGCTGAACTAAATATTTATCTTCCAAACTTGTTCATCTTTCTGTATTGCCTATCTATTGAATGGCACCACAATCCATTAAGTTGCCTGTACTAGAAATATGGGCATTGTCTTCAATTCATTCTTCTCCCATATTCAATCAGTAGCCAGATTGCCTGTACTAGAAATATGGGCGTTGTCTTCAATTCATTCTTCTCCCATATTCAATCAGTAGCCAGATCTCATTCATTTGCCTTTCTTAGTCTGAGTCAAATCTGTGCCCAGCTCTTCATCTTTACTGCCACTGACTTTGTTCAGGACTCATTTCTAGCTTTGACTATTATAATAGCCTCTTAATTGTAATAAGGGGCAGTGTGGTATTGTGGTTAGGATTGGTTGAGTAAGATAGACCTGGCTTTTAAAACCTTGGCTTTGCCACACATTATGTGAAATCTTGGGCATGATCATTTACAACTCTGAGACTTAGTTTATTCATGTGTAAAATGGCAGGTGAAATAGTTTTGTTGTTCATAGGGTTAAATGAGAGAATACAATTTAGCATAGTACCTGGTACATAGTGAGTGTTCAATATGCTATTATTTTTATTGTCTCATTGTCTCAAGTATCCTCACCTCTAATTCAGCTTTCCTTTTTTAGAAAGGGCAAATTCTTTCTTTCTTTTTTGGGTTATTTTTTGAAGTATAATTAATTTACAATGTTGTGTTAGTCTCAGGTGTACAACAAAATAATTCAGTTATACATATATTATATATATACATCCCTTTTCAGATTCTTTTCCATTATAGGTTACAAGATATATCCATTACAAGATATTGACTATAGTTCCCCATGCTATGCAGTAGGTCCTTGTTGTATATCTACTTCATATATAGTAGTGCATACCTGTTAATCCCAAACTACTAATTTATTCATCCCCCCAAACCACTTTCCCCTTTGGTAACCAGAAGTTCATTTTCTATCTCTGTGGGTAGAAAAGGCAAATTCTGACCATATTAGGTTCCTGTCAATGTTGTTCGATAGTTGTACTTCGATAATAGGATAAAAGGTAGATCTCCTGGCACAGCTTACCAGAATCTTAATGATCAACAGATATCTACCAGACAAGCTTCATATTCTGTAATTCTCTGACTTGAACTTTTAGCTAAAACAATTCTGAAAAAAAAACCTGCATTTCCACAAACCCACTAGGCTCTAATGCATATATTTTGGTAAATGTATTCCTTTCTCCTGGAAGTTCTCTTTCTATTTGTCTGCTTAGAAAGTTCGTTCTCATCCTTCATGTCTGAGCTCAATTGTGGCATCTTCTGTTAGAGCTTCCTTGTCTCCCCTATGCTTCCAGTGGACTTTGTACTTACCTCCTTTATTGCACTTATATTGTGTTGTGATACTGGCATGACTGTTCTATACTACACTGTAAAGTCCAGGGTAGGAACCATGGCTTGTCTACTTTGTTCAATAATTAGTATAGTGCATGGCATGTAGCAAAGGCTTAGTAAATGTTAGTGGAATGTATTAATGGATTGCAGGATTTCCTTAATAGCTGTTGATAATATTTACCTGGCTCATAGTTTAAGCTTGATTTCTTGGCCTTTTCCCCATTCAAATCAGCACATGTCATCTATACATGCCACAAGAAAAATGAAAACAAAAAAAATTCCTTAAAGAAGTTTTCAAAGAATTTGAACATCACCTATGTCTCACAGAAATTTAATAAAGTGACTTTAGAAATCTATCATAAATATACATGTTTTATTTGGTTCCATTACTTACATAATTCAAAGGCTTACAGAATTCCTAATACGCTAAAATTAGTTAACTGAAGAGCGCACTGACCAGCATGGAAGGTAATCAGTTGAACAGCGAAAAAGAATATGTGTGGGCTTTAAAGAAAGTTAAGTACAGGAGGAATGCTGTGAGGGAGCTGGAAGGCAGAAAGCAGCTTGTCTGCATACGTGGGATGTGGCTCTCTCAGTTGGCCAAGAGCTCTACCTGCTTAGGTAATCATACAGGAAGAGAAATCCAACAGAGTAGACTGTTTTTTCCTAGGCCTGAGAACTGAACACAAGCTACCAGAAGTACATTTTTTGACACTGATGGGATGGGTGAAATAAGCTGGAAAATAGTATTGGATTTTGTTGTGATAAAAGTTGTCATACTATTTTTCAAACTGAATTAGGTATTTGTGACAATTTGACTTACTCATATTGTCCAATGTATTTTAAAGCCTTAAAAAACAGATGGTCTAAATTTGTTTATTGCTTATTTTTGGGGTAACGTATGTACTGATAGTATTAAGTTTGCCATCCATACTACACTCAGAAAATATTTTTTCTGACTCTATAGTGAGGCATGCAGAAGAAAATGGCAACCCACTCCAGTATTCTTGCCCAGAGAATCCTGTATACAGAGGAGCCTGGTGGGCTGCTGTCCATACAGTCGTATAGAGTCAGACACGACTGAAGCAACTTAGCATACATGCATAGTGAGGCAAGTGAAAAAAGTTATTAACTTCTGATGTGCAACTAATATACTGTCTTAAGGTAGTTAAGATTCTTCAGATACTGAGAATACAGATTATGGATGTTAATACAGTAGCACAGCACCCTGGACATAGCAGGTGTTTCATAAATATTTGTTTATATAGAAAAGCATATTGTGGCTAACATGTTACATTTGAAGAGTTACATATAATTGAGTCTGTCACTTATTATGCGTTTAACACAGGATATAGGAAACTGTGTTAACTTTTTAGAACAGGTGAGTCATTTAATACAGTGCTAACGGAGCCAAGGATGTGGGTTTGAGTCTGAAAGTGAATGACCCAATTGGTGACCCACAGAGATGACAGATGCTGTGACCAGAGGCTGTGCCCTAAATGTTTGTTGTCAATTTCCCACCATCGACTGAGTGATCACTGACCACAAAGGGGAGAGGGTGAGGCCCTATGGCTGTTTCTGTACAACCCATCAGCACGAGAAGAGAAATGATTCAAGAAAGTCCAGTATGTTGCTTCCTGTGTGAATGGACTTGAAGCTCATCTTTTAAGAAGCCTACATACCTAAGAGCTAAGTGAGAACACTCACATTGTTTCTGGTAATTTCTATTAAGAATTGAGATAAGTAATCAAATTTTGGATCTATTTAACACATTTAAAATCTCAGGCTCACCGTTTTTCTTTTGTTAGCTTACTAGTTGTTATTGATATGTCCCTACACTTAAGAGTATGGCAACACTAATACAACAGATAGCCATAAGCATTGGAAGTTTGAAGTGACAGGATTATTACTGTGGATTCGCATTTCAATTTTTAAAAATAAAATCTTACTATAGGATGGTTAATTTCAGGGAATAAGACTGTTCTGAATTGTCATTTAATGAATGAAATTGTGTTATGTCAATCTTGATCCTCATTTTATACTTCATTGGTTCTGTGTGTATCTGGGACAAAAGAAAAGTTACTTGCCTGTTGTTTTGAAGTATCCTGTAGAGAGTATCTACAGACACTTGGTGTTTTCACAGAAATACCTGGACTCTGAAGTGTAGTAATTTCTAGGGAAAAGAAGAGGTAACTTTAAATATGAAAAAATCATATAGTTCTCCTTGCTGGGCTGCCATAAAGTCTAAAATCACCATAATCAAGAATGTATTTATTTATGGAAGTTAAGGCAGTATCTCCGAGTATAAGATGCCTTTTTGTGAAGTCCCCTGCTTACCAGCTTCCAGGGGCCCACTGCTGCCATTAGGGACAAGCCTGAACTCCCTGGCTCTAAGTTACTCTGCCAGCTAAACTTCCCACCACTCCCCTGCCCTAGAACAAACTGTTCTGCACTTCATTCAGTAAGCAAAGGGGAACCACAGAGGATTTTTGGATAGAGGAATTATATGTCCAAAGCTGTATTTCAGGAAGGTTACATTCATAGCAAAATGTAGGACAGATCAACAAGAAAAAGAGATTGGAGACTAATTATTACAGTGCTTAATGGCACAGGAAGCATGAATGGAAAGGAAGGGAAAGTTATGAGAGAATTTAAGGAGGCAGACTGGACTGGAGCAAATAGCAAAGAGTCAAAAATGACTCAGGTTTTGTGCCTAAATAAAGTTAGAAGGAACAGAGTGTTGGTTTGGGGATGAATTTGGTTTTGCACATGTTGGATCTGAGGTACTCATGGGCCGCCCAGGTGAAGATGTCCCAGCGCTCTTAGTAAGTGTGGAGGTTATGCATGGGAATCTTTTACGGAGACGAACAGAGACTTAGCCCATCTCTAGTCCAGCCCTGGGAGATGGGAAATAGGATGGATTTTTATGTCTGGGGAGAAAAGATGGTAAAAGAAACCTTCCTGGGGAGAATTCTCTTCACTGGGACTCTCTAATGGCCGCACTGTCAGGAACTTACAGAGGCAGTCACAGCAGAGACTCTAACTTCCTCACACCTTGTCGATTCCACAAGGCCTGTTCTCCCAGCAATCACTTAAAAATGTGATGCTTATATTTACAACCATGAATAATTCTTCTATCTTCCTTTATCAAATTAATCATGGATTTTATAATCAGAGAAAAAAGCATAACTTGGAAGACTATATGACAAAATGAATTATTTAACCAAAAGATAGAGCAATTTTAAGTTTTGTTCATTTTCTTACCTCCATTATTTGAAGGATATGATGTCCTAATTGTTTCTCTATCTTTCTGTATGGTTTAACATTCAAGAAAAAAATTAATTAGTAATTATTTTTCTAAAAGACATTTTTGCTTGTTCTAAAGCAATCAGAATAATACAATATCTTATCTCCCCCTTTCCCTCATCTCTACCTCTCTACTAGGTGCTGGTCTCAATGCTAACACATATTATTAACCTCTTAGTGGATATCTTTTACAGGTACCTCACTTTAACTAGTTTAAAATGAAGCTTATATTGTGTCCAGGTATGCTATCTTTTCCTGTCTTTTCAAACTTGCTACTTGTCTGTCTTCCACATTTTGGTTATAGGTATAATAATCCTATAACCAATAATAATAATCCAGTGCTCCATTCCAGAAAGCATAGAATTGTTCTGTTTGTTTCAGATAAGGCTAGTTTAATCCAGTCTAACGTTTACTGAGTACACTGCCTGGAACTAAGATACATAATTCCTGACCTCAAGAAGTTTATCACCCAGTAGAAAAGACAAACAAAAATGATGGAGGATAATGAGTTCTGAGATAGAAGCAGGCCTCAGCACTATGAGAGCATACAAAACCTGCACACAAAAAGTAAATCATCACCATCGCTGTCATCTCCTTTTCTCTGGGTCCACACATCCGTTGAGTCACCAAATCCTGACATACTCTGACTCTGAAATATCTTAAATCTGTGGCCTCTGGTTCACCCTCATTGTCACAGCCTTAGTTCAGGCCTTTATCATTTTAATCTGGACTATCCCAGTAGACTCAAAAGGATCTTGCCTCTAATCTCCTCTATGTATCTATCTCACACTGCAACTAGAGTTATCTTTTAAAACTCAAATCATTCTTATCTCACATCCTACTAAAAAACAATGGCTTTCTACTACTGAGAGAATAAATTCCTACTTCAGCAAGGGATGCAAAGTTCTGGCTTCAGCTGCCATGTCAGTCTCTTCTGTCCCACTGCTCTGGTTTTGCTGGCTTGAACTTGCATGCTTTCACTTAACACTGTAAGCCTGTCTGTAATACTGCCTCACTACATCCTCACATCTACTCATCTGAAAACTTCCCACTCATGTTTCAAGACCTAATTCAATGAAGCCCTCCTTTTATAAAGCTTTTTTAGATTTCTCTAGGCAGGGCTATTTCTCCACACTTCCTGTGCTTCATATTTTATACAAAGCAAAAGTCTCCTCTCATTTGACTGTAAGGACTTTTGTTTATGTGTCTGATCCCTGGACAGTGCATCCCCAAGAGCAGTGATGTCTTTTCTATCTTTGTATCCTATGTCACCTACTTTCCCCCTTTTCCCGTCCTTCTACCTTTCCCTACCTTCTACTAGGACCTGGCCCACAGCAGGCTGTCAATAAACATTAGCTATCGTCATCATCATCATCATTATCATCATCAAATATTTGTTAGTTTCTGCTCAACTACATGGTACATTCAGCATGAAGCTGACTCAGAACCTTCTCTACCAGGAAGACGGTTCAGATATGTGTAGAACTCCATTATTTCTAACCAATCAGTATCATGCCCAGTGAGTGGGGATATCCCCTAGAAAGAAAAATTAACCAGATAAATGAGAGGCCAATACAAAGCACCTGAGACACACAGCTTTTTACCTTTTGTCCTGTTGTGTTACTCTGTTCATCATGTGGAGAATGCAACAAGGTTGATCTTCTTTCAGGAGTCTTTGCAGAACTATACAAATGCTGGGATGGTCCTATAGGAAAATGAAAGAGAAATCATTTAATTTTTAAACTTGATTGAACTATAACTGAAGTACAATAAACTG
The DNA here is from genome assembly GCA_006410675.1 of Oreotragus oreotragus. Classification (NCBI taxonomy): domain Eukaryota; kingdom Metazoa; phylum Chordata; class Mammalia; order Artiodactyla; family Bovidae; genus Oreotragus; species Oreotragus oreotragus. Next base: position 1,469 of record SJYX01013900.1, on the reverse strand, counting down.
AACATATTTAAAATGTACCATTTGGCTTTGGCATATATATGTATATATATAAACCCTCGAAACCATCACCACAATCAAGGTAAACATTTACATCATCCCCAAAAGTTTCCTTGTGCCCCCTTATAGTTCATCCCTCTCTCTTCTCCTATCTCCTAGGCAATCACTGATCTGCTTTACTGTAAATTAGTTTGCATTCTCTAGAGTTTGTTATAAATGGAATCAAACAGGGGTTATACCACCCTTTTTTTTTTATCAGGGGAGGGTGGTGATCTGACTTCCTTCATTCAGCATATTTTGATATTCATCAATATTGTTGCCTATATTAATACTTTATTCCTTTTTATTCTGAGTAGTATCCCATGGTATGGATACACTACCATTTATCCATTTGCCTGCTGAAGGGCATTTAGGTTGTTTCCAGTTTGACTATAATGCTGCTATGGGCATTGATGTACAAGTCTTTATCTGAACATATATTTTCATATCTTGTAGGCACCTAACTAGGAGTGAAATGACTGAATCACATGGCAGATGTAGTTTAACTTGAGCTGCCAAAATGTTTTCCACAGTGGTTGTACCATTTTACATTCCACCTGCAATGTCAGACTGTTCTTCTTGCTTCAAGTCCTTGCAAATACTTAGTATGTTCAGTTACTTAAATTCTACTAGACATTCTACTGGGTGTGTAGTGGTATCTCATTGTGGTTTGATTTATATTTCCCTAAGGAATAATGATATTAAACAGTGTTTTGTGTGCTTATTTGCCATCTGTGTATCTTCAGTAAAATGTTTGTTCATGCCTTTTGCCCAAGGTTATTACATTGTCATATTACATATTTTTCTATATTTTACACTTTTTTTATGGTGATCATGCCTTCTAGATGTAGGTCTGGAGACCACCTTCTGTTGTACTCACTTTTGGGGCTTGAGAAATGAGAAACAGCCATTATGTAACAGGGCTATTTTTAAAATTTTATATTACTTTTTCATTTTTGACTAAGTATAACATCTCTACCCTCATCTTTCATAGGCTTTCAGTTACCTGGGGGTAGAGCTAGGGAAGGAAGGAGTGGTTAGAATTTTAACAGGACAAATGCCATGATGAACACCCAGGTAATATTCAGTATCTGTCATCCCCCCAAATGATGACACAACCAAGACATTATGCCTTGCAAGCCATGCAGTTGTCTCAAGAATTTCCTTAAATTTTATCTTCCTTTTTGTGTAGAAACATCCTAGAATACTTAGTTGAAAAAATTCTTCAGTGTCCTGGAGATACCCTTAGCTTGCCAAATAAGAGTAATCTGGGCTCAGGAAGAAAAAGGATATGACTTTAGGAAAGTTAGGGGGAAAATGTCCACTCCTTTAGCAGCTCAGAGATGGTGGGAAAATGGGAAGGTGGTGAGAGTGACTGGCTGCTGCTGCTGCTAATTCGCTTCAGTCGTCTCTGACTCTATGCGACCCCATAG
>SJYX01013899.1:0-11316 GCA_006410675.1 Oreotragus oreotragus | reverse complement strand
ATACATATATAAGTTTTCCATTAATATATAAATTCAATGAAATTCTAATCAAAATTATGATAGGAAAATTTTCAAAGATTTTGAGAAGTTGATTCTAAAAATGAAATGGAATGGCAAAGAGCCCAGAATAAATAAGAGAATTTTCAAAAGTACTGTAAGGGGTTTTCATTTTTAAGGACCAAGATTTATTAAAAATTAGAGCTATAGCTATATATATAGCTCTTAGAGAGGCGAAGGGGATGACAGAGGATGAGACAGATGATTGGATGGCATCACCAACTTGATGGACATGGGTTTGGATTAACTCCAGGTATTGGTGATGGACAGGGATGCCTGGCATGCTGCGGTTCATGGGGTTGCAAAGAGTCAGACATGACTTAGCGACTGAACTGAACCGAACTGAGAGCTATAGCATCCAAAACAGTTAGATACTTGAAAGAAAAGACAAATAGAACACATGCTCATAGTATGGAGACTAGAAACAAACTCACAAAATATGGAACTTTGTTATGTAATATCAGTAATGATATAAATCTGAGGGGAAATGGCAGAGTATTATAATAAATGGTGCTAATATAATTGGCTGTCCATATGGGAAAATAGTTCCCTACCTCCAATCAAACTTAGATATCAATTCCTAGCAGATTAAAGACCTACATGTAAAAATCAAAGTATATAATTTAATGAAGTAAACAAAAGACACTAGTATTATGGGTTCAGGTTAGGTAAGATCTCCTTTTAAAGGTATACAAAGGTGAAATCATGCTACAACATGGATGGATCTTGAAAATATTATGCAAATTGAAAAAACTAGTCACATAAGATGAAACATCTGGAACAGGGAAATCTAGAGAAACAGAAAATATATTAGAAATTGCTTATGGCTGGAGGAATAAGGATTGGGGGAATTTACTAAAAGGTAAAGGGTTGCTTTCTAAGGTGATAAAAGTGTTCTAAAACTGACTGCAGTGGCAATTATATACAACTGTGAATATACTGAAAAGTACTGAATGTTATGCATTAAATATGTTAATTGTATGGTGTGTGAATTATATCTTAAAGCTATGAAGAACAAGGTCAAGTGATAAATGAATAAATTGAGATACAGTGTTTGACAACATTGAAATTTAAAAACTTATATAGAATAAAATGAAAAACAAACAGACTCAGAGAAGATATTTCCAGTGAATATAACTTGTAAGAGCACCACTAAATTTAAATTAACAAAATCCAAGGGGAAAAAACAAAAGACAAATTAAATGTGCTGGTGATCCACTTCAGTATTCTTGCCTGGGAAATCCTAGGGACAGAGGAGCCTGGTGGGCTATAGTCCATGGGGTTGCAAGAGTCGGACACAACTTAGCGACTAAATGACAACATGTACTGGCAAATGTCATTTATGCATGGAAAATAGGCATACAAAATGATGCTCAGTTACACCAGTAATCGTGTGTGCTCAGTCTCTCAGTTTTGTCCACCTCTTTGAGACCCTGTGGACTGTAGCTGACCAGGTTCCTCTGTCCATGGGATTCTCCAGGCAAGAATACTGGAGCAGATTGCCATTTCCTTCTCCAGGGGATCTTTCTGACCCAGGGATCAAACCCACTTCTCTTTCATCTCTTGCACTAGCAGGCAGAAGCTTTACCACCAAGCTACCTAGGAAGCTCACACTAATAACCAGGAAAGTGCAAATTAATACTATAAATAATACTGATAAGATGAGAATTTCTGGCAATATAAAGTGTTGGCAGGATGTAGAAACAGGAATTATGTAGTGCTGGCTGAAGTGCAAATTTCTATAATCATAGAGGAGAAGATTTTGACAAGACCCAATAATTTAAAGATGTATGATCTCCATAAGCTAATAATTGCACTCATGTAAAATGTTCATAATGTGAGGTGTCCAATAATGTAGAATCATCATTAACAGTGTAAAATTGGAAACAATACACATTTCCAGTAACAGAAAAAAGGGTAAATTCATTGTGGTTCAGTCAGACAGCAGAAAAATAAGCAGTCCTTAAAATGAAAATTTTAATCTTAAAAACATAATATCAAATGAGAAAAGTGAGTTGTTGGAGAGCATAAGAGGCTTGATAACATTTATGTAGAGATGAAAACATATTATCTGTTGTTTATGGATGCACTGGTCAAGATAGCTTGGATTGAGTTGTGGTAAAAACAACAAAGGCAATAAAATAATCTCAGAAATTTCAAGCACCAAAGGTTTATTTCTCACTCGTGCTACAAGTCAGTTGAGGGTTTTTAAGGAGTCCGGCTCCACATCATCTTTATTCTGGGGCTCAGGCAATTCAACACCCATTATCTGGAAAATTGGAGGCTGTCATGCAGGATGGACATAGACCATTTGAGAATCTCAGATGAACAGTTAAATGATCTGGCCTCAACATGGCACATGTCATCTCTATTCATAATTTATTGGCTAGAAGTAGCCATAGGGTCCCATCCCACCTCAAGGGGACTGAGAAGTGCCAACCTGCTATATGTTCAGAAATTCTAAGAATTGAAAATAGTTGGTGAATAGAGTTAACCACCAAATTTGGTATGTGTAGACACAAAATTCAAGATATTGCTAGGCAACATGGAACAATAAGTGGACAAAGGAGGGATACACAAGAAGATTTATTCTATCTTCAATATTTTATTCTATGAAACTGTAAAGGGAAGCATGCATGACATATGGGAGAATACTGAGATTTGGCACAGCTGAATGTTAGGTACACAAGCATTAATTTTATCATTATATATACTTTTCCATTTGAAATAATTACATAATAAGATTTAAAATATGAGAAAAATAAAAAAGTAAGAGCTACTTATAGTAATAAGAAAAGAGAGAAAATATTAAGAAAGACAAACTAACCTCAAGTGCAGAGATCATTTAAGAATGTATTGTACAGTCACAATGTTTTTTAATATTTTAACATGACTGGAATGGTTACTTCTAGAAAAATATACATCTCCAAAATGACTCAAAAAGACAAAAAGCAGAAATGGTCTAATAATCATGATAGAAATTGATAAAGATATTGAAGAACTGTATTTTCTTCTTAACCAAATTGTCAGGAAAAAACGTTATCACAGGTGAAATTTTCCATGTTTTGAGAAATAGATAATATAACGTTCATTTATTTAATGCCTTGCAAGGCATATGCTAAGACATTGATGCTGGGAAAGACTGAAGGCAGGAGAAGGGAACAACAGAGGATGAGATGATTGGATGGAATCACCGATTGTATGGGCATGAGTTTGAGCAAGCTCCAGGAGTTGGTGATGGACAAGCAAGCCTGACGGGCTGCAGTCCATTGGGTCGCAAAGAGTTGGACACGACTGAATGACTGAACTGAACTGAACTAAGGCATATTCTGGCTTCTCGGGTGGTGCAGCACACATAAGGCATATATGCTAAGTGTTTTATATTTATTATATTTTTTTAAGAATAAAAGTGGTGTAATTTTATTTATTTTTCTTCCAGTTTTATTGAGATACAATTGGCATACAGCACTATATAAGATGTATAGCATAATGAATGTTACAAATGTTACAATGTCATGAAATGATGACCACAATAAGTTTAGTGAACATCTATCATCTTACATAGATACAGAATAAAAGAAAAATGTATTTTTTCTTGTGATGAGAACTCAGGATTTACTCTATTAGCAACATTCACATGTATACAGTAGTGTTAATTATAGTAAACATGCATATATTACATTTGTATCAATCATTTATTTTACAACTGGAAGTTTGTACCTTTTGACCACCATCATCTCATCCCCCCCATTCCTATCCCTGCCTCTAGTCACCACAAATCTTATCTCTTTTCTGTGTCTGTTTGTTTTTGAACTATAATTAACCTAGAACATTATGTTAATTCCTGTTACATAATATAGTGATGTGATATTTCTAGGTATTTCAAAATGGTCACCATGATAAGTTTAGTTACCATCTGTCACAAAGATATTACATAGTTATTGACTAAATGTCCCATACTGTACATTTCATCCCTGTGACTCATTTATGTAGATGAATTAAAAAGAAGGAAATTAAGAGATGCGAGCATCCAGTTGCGTTCATTATCTTTTGATGTCTCCTGAGGAGACTCATTCGATGAATTTTATTATACTCATTTATAAATGTTGAAACAAAGAAAAAGTAGTAGGGCCAGATTTTAAATTCATTCCTCTGTCTATACACATTGCTCTTTTAGAAGTTATAATCCTATAACATTTATGCCTTTGAAACTGTTTTAGAGCATGGAATGACAAGGGAAATTTTCTAATTATTTTTTAAGGCAGCATAATGCTAATATCCAACCTGAACCTGATGAGGGCAATAAATGTGAAGAAAGCTACTAAAAAAAGTACGTTGTGAGTATTGATGCAAAAATCTGAGATGAAACATTTGCAAATGTAATCCAACACCATATCAAAGGAATAAATGAATACTAATGAAGCAGGAGGCACTTTAAGAATGCAGAGCTCAAAAGCAGGAATCCCTTAGGGACTGCATAAATGTAATTTACCATATTAATAAGTCAAAAAGATTAAAATATGATCATCCTGGTAAATACCAATAAAGGCTTTATAAAATTCAACCTTCATTAAAACATAAATACTTCCCTAAAAAGTGTTATATATAGCACAAGTTAAAAACCTTATATTTTATTGCAAAAAAAATTGAAAAAACTGAATGCAAATTCAGGAACAAAATAATGATACTGCTTTCACCACTATTATTTAAAATTATTTAAAAAGTGCTAGATAATGCACTTTTACATATTTGATATGAAGATAATGCAAAATGCATATAAAATGATTAATATCTTCCATTTATACTAACAAAAACAAATTTAAAAATAATGGAAATTTTTAAAAAATATAAGCAGTCAAAAATAAAGTGAAAATAAAATACTAAGAAATAAATTTAACAAGCAATGCATAAGTGCTAAATGAAGAAAACTGCCATATCAAACTTTACTGAGAGAAATTGAAAGAAAAAGATTCAAATAAAAGCAGCAAAATACAAAAAAAGACAATAAAGATATCAATTCTCCTTGTGTCTATAAAATAAAGATTAAAAGTTTTTTTAACCTTCAGATTGATAACAAAGAAAATATTAGCAAAGAAAAAAGTACATGAAGAAACCTGCTGGTAGGAAAGGCATGGGATGTGGGCATATTCTGAATAACACTGAAAATGTAACTTGCTCCAGTTTTTTTTGAAAAAGCAATTAGCATTGTTCTTTCTTAGCAAATTAAATACATGACTCAAACTCAAAACCACATTTAATAGTAAGAAATTAAAAATATCAAAACTAATTCCAAGAACAAGAAAATAATCTTTACTATTATAAAGTTATTTTGAAAGTACTAAGACCTATGTTTTGGAAATGCACAGATAGAAGAACACAGTAATAGAGTTTAAACATATATCTAATCATATACTTTAATTAGAAATATAATACAAGTAGCATTTTCTATCTTTGGGGAAAAACTTGTTCTAATCAATGAATCATCTGGGAAAATATTATCTATTGAGAATAAAAATAAAAATAAGATAGTCCAACTAACAGTGATTATATTCTTACATGTTCCTGTTTTGTTCTAAGTTCTTGGAATGGATTCTTTCATTTACATCACAAGCCTATGAGTTAAGGAGTATTATTACCCTCTTTTTACAGATGAAGAAACAGACTTCAAGAGGTTAAGTGATTTTCTCAAGGTCACTTGGCTATTAAGTAGTAAAGCCCAGATCCAAGTTTTTCTTATCACAGAGCTTAGCATTAGCTGTCAAACTTGATTATTACCTCACTCCAAAGCACTCAAATACATTACAGATAGATCAAATAACTAAATGTTAAAAACTAAATCTTTGTAGAAGAAGATATGTATGAATGTTCTTTGTTATCTTGATGAGAGAGTTGTCTTTCTAAGCCTCACTGGTAAGCCTAGAAATCACAAAATTTTGATAAATATGATAACATAAAAATGTAAAGCCTCTTTCAAGCTAAAAATACCATAATAAAAGTTGAGACAATCTGGAAGGAAGCATTTGTAATACATTTGACAGACTAATTTTCTTAATATTCAAAAAGCTTATATAAATCAAAACTAAAAAGATGAAACAAAGAAGGAAGAAAGAAAGTGAAGTCACTCAGTCATGTCCAACTCTTTGCAACCCCGTGGACTGAAACCTACCAGGCTCCTCCATCCACGGAATTTTCCAGGCAAGAGTACTGGAGTGGGTTGCCATTTCCTTTTCCAGGGGGTCTTCCCAACCCAGGGATCGAACGCAGGTCTCCGTCATTGTAGGCAAATGCTTTATCATCTGAGCCACCAGGGAAGTTATTTAAAAATGGGCAAAGAATATGAAAGCCAATTGAAAAAATGAGTTGAAAATGATTATTAAAAATGAAAAGTTTCTCACCGTCATTAGCTACCAAAAATGTTAATGGAAAAGAGACTTTTTCATCCTTCATATTAATAATGAGGAAAAATAGTAACAAAGATGAAAGAACATAAGAAAACCCACTGTCCAGAAAGGCATAGGATGAGAGTATTTTAGTGCATTGATCATGGGAATACAATTTGTTCCAGCCCTTTTGGAAGGGCAATTATTTTTGTACATCAAAAATCTTCAATTAAATATTATTTGACTCAGTATGTTTTTCTGGAATATTTTCTAAGATGATACCACAAAGATGCATAAACGTGTATACACAAACATGATCACCTCTACGTTGTTTTTTTATAGGAAGCATTTGGTAACAAATGACTTAAATGTTGATCAAGTGAAGAGTGGCTTAATAAGTTGCTGTAAAGCCAGGAAAGAGAATGCTCGACAGCCATGAAAGCATTGAAGCGAATGGACATGAAAACAAGTCCACAATGCTTTGATGAGTGAGAAAAACAACATATCAAATGGCATGCTGTGCTCAGTTGCTCAGTTGTGTCTGATTCTTTGTGACTATGGATGGTAGCCCGCCAGGCTCCTCTGTCCATGAGATTATCCAGGCAAGAATACTAGAGTGGGTTGCCAGGCCCTCCTCCAGGGGATCATCCCAACCCAGGGATCAAACCCAAGTCTCCTGCATTGCAGGCAGATTCTTTCCTGTTTGAGCCAGCAGGAAGCCCAAAAGTAGCAGGCAGAATATAACCATATTTGTATTAATGTGTAGGTAGGTGTGTGTGCTTATGTATGCACATTTATGAAAGTACGACAAAAAATATTGACCCCTTATTCTTTCATTATTTCCAAAGGGTGTCTCATTCAAAGAAACAACAGTGAATCATCTCAAATGCTCGAAAAACAACTTTACCCTTTACTTCCTAGTGTTGAAGAGTGCCTTAGTGGAGAATGCATTCCTAAGGCACAACAAAACTTCTTAAGCACTTTCTCCTCTGTCTCCCTCTAGGTTTTCAGTGCTTCTTCAATTCATGCAATTGGAAGCACAGCTTTAAAAATCTCTCTGGTTTACCAGCCAGAGACAGAGAGAGGATTCTCATTTCCAGTGTCTTTCCTAATTTTCAGGGGGACAAGGCTCACACTGAATTAAAACGCATGATAAATTGGAAGATTGGGATTAGCATATGTATGTACTACTATGTGTAAAATAGCTGGTGGGAAGCTGTTGTATAGCACAGGGAGCTTAGCTCAGTGCTCTGTGATGACCTAGATGAGTGGGATGAGGGGGTTGAAGAGGGAGGGGATATTTATATACTTATAGTGGATTCTTTTGTTGTATAACAGAAGCTAACACAGCATTGTAAAGCAATTATATTCCAATTAAAAATGGCAACCTCTTTGTTACTCACATAGAGGAGATTAAGGGATAGGGCAGGGTGGATGGGGGAAATTGAAAAACAGAAAAAAATGGCCTGGGGTATATACAACAATAAAGGTAACTACAAAGATAAACATATATTCTTAACTAAGGCTTCTTGTTTATTTTTCCAATTAAAAATAGGTTGACTTTTTGCATTGCAAGGTTCCCTGCTTTACAATGCTCTTGATAAAAATAATTCATTCTATACCATTCAGAACAATTTCTAGCACTTCCTGTGAGTCTTTCATATGTGCACTCTAAAGGCTCATAGCATGTTAAAGATCTGTAACTTCAGATGTAATTTCTTGAATTGTACATTGGCATTTCTACATGTTTTTAGACCAGAATTCCCAGCCTCAGAGTTATTGACAATTTGGGCTGAATTAATCATTTTATTTGATTGGAGGTGGGAAAATTGACCTGTATATTATAGAATTGTTAGTAGCATCTTTGACTTCTAGACATTAAATGTCCTATTTACCCCCTCCCCATGTTGTGACTATCAGATATATGTTCAAGCATTGCCAATTGTGCCATAGAGATCAAAAATATACCTCACTGAGAACCATAGGAATTGACACAGACCTTTTTTGGAGGAATAAGATTGATTATAGTTATATACACACATATATCTGTGTGTACATCTGTATTATATATATAAAATGATTTTTGCATCATGATAAATTTTGTTTAAATTTATAAAATAAGACAAGTTAATCATATCAAAAATAAGCACCCCAAAGTGCTACAGCTCATACAATAAATACATATTTATTTCTAAAATTCATTAAAGGCTGATTAGACAAAAAATAATGAGAAAATGTTATTACAACAGAAATAGCAGTGATAAAAATGCTATAATGAACTAAAAAAATGCAACTATCAGAGATGAGGAACCAGTACATTTCAGCCAAAATCTAATTAGAAGTATTCTACAGGGAAAACAGAGGGCTACTCACATTTATTTTTTAATCGTTTTTTCATTTCTGTCTTTCTTCAAGGCAGATTATGCTTTAGGCCACACTGGGATTGTTTCTATATAATTCTTGATTGATGGAATGAGCCAGAGAATTGTATAAACTCCCTGCTGAATTCACCATTTGCCCATGTCCTCTGAATATTTTCTATGACTGAACTCATTGAACAAAGTTCAAGGCTTTGCTGAGTAGAAAGAAAACAATGAAAATATAAAATAAATAGAACACACAAACGTCAAAACTCTTGCTAGTTTAGAAGCCCACGCTTCAAACTCACTTTGGGGAATTTGTCAATGTGCCAATAAGCTTCCCCTTGTTTTCAGAAGAACTTACTATTGTGATGAAAATCTTTGGTGACATGTTAGCATCAGATCCATCTTCAGCACTAAAAGCTACTAGAATTAAACAACTGTGAAAAACAAAACAAAAAATAAATTGCAGAGTGATGCTCCCATAGGTACAGCTAGCCAGGCCATCCATAATGAAAGCTTTCAGTATACAGACCCAAAGGTAATCATGGTTCAAATGCTGGCCTTGAAAATTATTTCCAGGGCACTTTCCAGTTTCCACTTTCTCCACTTTTCAGTTGCAGAACATAATCAAATACATCTTAACATACCATTTGTCCATTTACTGTGAGTAGGAATTCATGAAAATTCTTTGTTCTTCTCTCCTTTCCATCCTTCGTGAAATAGTCTCTTGTAGGCAATAGGTCTCATTGAAGATCATTGTGCATTTCAGAAAAGCAATGTTTTAGGAAACTTTTGATGATCCATGTAAGATACATTAAAATTGGGATAGATAAGAATGATTTTTAAAATCTATATAACTATTATAGGACTTTTATTCATCAAGGCATTTACTGTTTCTGCTCTTTGTGTAACTAAGTGCTGCTCTTAACAAGCTGCTACCAAAGCCCAGATCATTAATTTCTTCAAATTCTCAGTTTTATCCAGTTTTTTTTTTAATTGAAGCACATAGATAAACTCTGCTTCAATAAACAGATATCTTCAGGTTAGAAATGTATAAGATACAGTTCTTGATATGTTAGTTCAAAGAGCAAAGGGAAGAGTTGACACACATAAAATCTGTTATTTCTGTATAGATAAGGGTCAGCAAACTAGGTACCCTGGGCTAAAACTAAGCCATCATCTGTTTGTGAGTTGAGTTTTATTGGAATTCAGCCAAGCCTGTTCATTTACATATTGTCTACAGCTGTTTTTGTGCTGTAAAGGCAGAGTTGAATAGTTGTGACAGAGGCATCATTGTGCCCTGCAACATATAAATACTTGCTATCTGGCCCTTTGTAGAAAATGGTCACCAACTTCTGGCATAAACCATCAAAGAGAAGGGACTGTAGAAATAAGCCAATGCTCTCATTTTGAGGAGGGGAAAATAACATAGGCTTCGAGAAAGTGTGTTGTTTGCCCAAAGTTACAGAGTTTATCAGTAGTAAAGTAGTTACTAGAAACCAGGCTTCCTGATGTCCTTTAGGGGAAATGGATACTTCTCCAAGAGGTCTACAGGTTTCCAGAGTTCATATTTCAGCCTACAAGATATCACACAGGTTTAGGGTTTTAGATAGATGAATGAAAAGACAGATCTGTGAACTAATGCTCCTTTGCTTTTTCCTGGAGATTAAATGAGGCAATGGACATAATGTGTATACCCCAGCATCCAACTTTAGTTCATTTCCTTTCTACTCTCATTTTTCTAGATGAGCAAACTGAAACCTTATGGGCTTGTTGTGAGCCCATACTTGCAACTGAAGGTAGAACTCATCCTTGGAATTCAGGACTCCATTCAAGCCATCATTCTATCACACCAAATGAATAATTCAAATATAGAGCATCAGAACTTAGGAATAAGTTGGGATAAATATCTCTTTGCATCTGTTACTACACTATTTTAAAATAATGAGAGAATAATCATTGTTTCTTTATTGGCCTTCCCTGACTAGAGTAAAACACGTCTAAAAGATTATCAAGTGCAGTTCTCCTTTGGAAATAGGCACTATCAGCTTCTTGATTAACAGCTTTTAACTGAGAGAGTGAAAATTAACCATTTTGCACTGCAAAATCTTGTGGTAAGAAAGAATAAGAAATAGCAATGTACCCACATGACTGTCAGCTGTGCAGACAATCTACTTTCCTGTACTCTGCATGGTTGTATCTTCTAAGCAAAATATTTTGTGTGGAAACAATAAAGATGAACAAATGGCTTAAATAAACAAAACTAATTCTACACACAAACAAGGAAAAACTTATTTCTTCTTCCATCCTCAGGCTTCATCCAAGACTTTTCCTTTTTAACATATTCCCCAGTGTAATTTTATGCATTTTAGAATGATGAATAACTTTGTCCAAATGTGGACTGTGGCTTATATGTGGAAGGCAAGATAGCTAACAAATATAATACTGCAAATATCTAGTTGAGAGATAATTATCTGATGAATTAAACAAAAATGAAAATAAATGGCCTTGTCTGA
>SJYX01013896.1:0-10520 GCA_006410675.1 Oreotragus oreotragus | reverse complement strand
CCTCCCTCCATGGGATTCTCCAGGCAAGAGTACCGGAGTGGGTTGCCATTTCCTTCTCCAGGGGATCTTACAGACCCATGGATCGAACTCAGGTCTCCTTGCATTCCGGGCAGACGCTTTATCCTCTGAGCCACAGGGCACTGTGTACAAAGCATATCTTTACTTAAAATGTTCTTACTCAAAATACAGTGAGACAGGCATTATTATTATTACCACATTTCAAATGGAGAAACTGAAGTTCAGTGAGGTCAACTAACTTGCCCAGGGCACACAGCAGGCTAACTAGAACTTGGATCCCTTGATTTCTCATTCAAAGATTTTCCCACTCATCACATAGCATTTCTCTGCATGGCAGGATAGCTGTCCTGGGTTTCCAATCTAAGATTCTTCAGTGCCTCCCTTCCTAGACCACATCCTTCTGGAAGCCCTTCCCAGCCCTCACTAACAGGCTCAGTGAGAACTGAGGCTGTGCAGCGCAGCGGGAAGCCTCAGGTTCCAGGCCTGTTCCGGGGCTGCGCCCAGGTAGATCTGACCCCAGTGCCAGTCACCTCACCCCTATTCCTTGGTTTCCACCTGTAGAATGAAATGGATGCAATACCTGGTCTCTGTGGTTTCCTTCCTTTCTAACATTTTTAACTTTCTCATACAGTAACAGGGACCTTCTGGAGGGAATGTGAATCCATGACAGCAACTCTGAAGGTGAGGATTCTGGATGGTGCAGCACCTCCAGAGATCAGAGGTGAATTGCTTTCTCTACTGACCCAAGGACTAGGCTCTGCGGGTAGCCACGGACTCCTTGGGGCAGTGTTCAAAATCCCAGCCACCAACTCCTGCACTCCGGATGCAGAACTGGGTTCCAATCCTGAGACCCTAAAGCCAGTTTCTATTCTTTGCAGTTTCTACAGTGACACCTGCTGGCCACTGCAGGCCCGGGGCTGAACAGATGGCAAGAGCTGCCTGCTTCATCCAGGCTCCTGGCTCTCTCCTCCACCAGAGTCGAGGCCCTGCTCCCAGCCAGAAAGACTCTGAATTAGATTACCCTTCTCAGTTCTGTTGTATTTGATTATGTGGCTCCACTCTGGTTTTCTTAACACTGATATATTGCCTTTGTCCTTTGTTACATTGTCCCATTTGATTCTCATAGACTTTACAAAGATCCAATTTTTAAATTTTTTATTTGATTCTGTGGCACTGCTGATTTTCTAAAACAAACTCCTAACATAGAAAGGCAGTATTTCCCAGAAGTTGGCTGAAAGCAAAGTGCCTCATATACTCAATAAATATTTTGAATTGAATTAATTAATTTACTAATTATTTTAAGAGCAAGAAATACACCTTAAGATTCTGTTTCTACTAAGAAAAAACTGATGACATTTATTTATGTTTATAGAAGACTGGTCAATGTGCTGGAAGGAAAATAACCCAGTGCAATCTTAGCTGAGAAAGAATTCACTCCCCCTAAAAAAAATCAGCAGATGTCAGTCACTTCATACTCAGTACAAACATGTAAGTTTGTACGAATGTTCTCATTACATTGTTTTCCATTTATTTAAATACCTAAATAAATGCCTACAACTTACTATATAAATTGCATATTATTGAGAAATAAGGCACAACTGCAGTCATAATTTAATTACAGCTGCAAATTTAATTAACTAGAAACCTTGTTCTTCTTCCTGACACTTAGCACAATTACACATAATTAATTTTTGTAATTATTAATTTGGTCTGTGTCCCTGATTAAATTACAAGAACCAAAGGAACACAACTTGTGCTTCCGCATGTCTGTTTCACACACGTGTCTGACATCTCGCACAGTCCGTGACCCACGGCAGGGGCTTAGAGATACTGATTTAAACTTTATCCAGACTGTTGGGCCCAAGAGCTATGTGAGAAGACTAGGCAGAGACCCAGACCTGAACCCCAGAGAAAACGTAAGGAGCGAGTGGGTTCAGACTTAGGCATCAACCCCTAGGTGCTCCTCCTGGGCTCAAGTGTCGTCTTTGGCCACCCCACACTGGAGACTCTTTCCTTTCTTCCCTGCCTTCCACTTTCCTTCCCTCGTTTTTCGCTCTCCTCCCTCCCTCCCCTAGTTTTTTTTTCTCTTTCACTTCCTTTTTCTTTCCTATCACCCTTCCTCCCTTCTCTCCACCACCTTTTCCTCTATCTTTCCTTTCACGCTGATCGCTTATATCCTGTGTAATGGTAACTGTGTTGGATCCTAGATGCGTAAGGACGACCAGCACAGGGACTTCATCCTTGAGTCCATCGCGAGAGCTCAAATCTCCTTTTCCCTCCCGCCTCACGGCATTGTCCCCTCAGCACCTAGGTTAAGGAACCTGAGGGGAGGTGCCCCACGTCCAGCTCCAGTCCTGGCCCATGGCTTAATCCCAGATCCTAAACAGAGACCTTTTCTTGCCCTTCCCTGTCTCTGCTCCTCCCTTGGCAGCCTGGCCCGCCTGCTCCATGGGGAGGGACAACCTGACCTGGGTGAGTGAGTTTGTCCTGCTGGGCCTCTCCGGGGACCGGCGGATCCAGGCTGGGCTGTTTGTCCTGTTCGGGGCCACCTATCTGCTGACCTTGCTGGGCAATGGGCTCATTCTCGTCCTGGTCCGGCTGGACTCCCGCCTCCAGCTGCCCATGTACTTCTTCCTCGGCAACCTCTCCATAGTGGACATCTGCTACAGCTCCAGCGGGGTTCCCCAGATGCTGGCGCACTTCCTCCTGGAGAAGAAGACCATCTCCTCCGCCCGATGCGGTACCCAGCACTTCTTCTCGCTGGCCCTGGGGGGCACCGAGTTCCTGCTGCTGGCCGCCATGGCCTATGATCGCTACGTGGCCGTCTGCGACCCCCTGCGCTACGCGGCCGTGATGGGGCCGCGGCTCTGCGCAGGCCTGGCCGCCGTCTCCTGGCTCGTGGGCCTGGCGAACGCGGCGGTGGAGACCGCGGTCACCGTGCATCTGCCCACCTGTGGGCGCCACGTGCTGAACCACGTGGCCTGTGAGACGCTGGCGCTCGTCAGGTTGGCCTGCGTGGACGTCACCCTCAACCAGGCGGTCATACTGGCATCCAGCGTGGCGGTGCTTTTGGTGCCCTGCTGCCTGGTCGCGCTGTCCTACGCGCGCATCGTGGCCGCCGTCTTGCGGATCCGCTCCAGCGCGGGGCGCCGCAAAGCCTTCGGGACCTGCGCCTCGCACCTCACCGTGGTCTCCATGTCTTACGGCACGGCCCTGGTCACCTACATGCAGCCCCGCTCCACCGCCTCTGCCGAGCAGGACAAGATGGTGGTGCTCTTCTACGCGGTGGTGACCCCTATGTTGAATCCGCTCATCTACAGTCTGAGGAACAAGGAGATAAAGGCTGCTGTGACTCGAGTTCTGACGAGGAGCTCTGAATCAAAACGGTAGCCTGGGACCTTGCCGTTCAAGGGCTTTGCTCGAGGACGGTGGGCAGGGCAGCGTGCCTGCTGCCTAGGGTGCATGCATGTACGTGTGTGGGCATGTGAGTGCACGTGTGTGGTGTGTGTCTGTGTGAGGGAGCCGATGGGAGGGGTCCCAATCCCGCACCATCGTTTGAAGTCACAGAGAAATGGAATTTTTTCTCTGGGCTCTGTTTTTCGTCCCTGATTTAGTCTTAAAAAAAATGTGAATTACAACGACTTAGAAATACATACAGTCCACAGAAAATTATATGAAAAAAAAAAGATATACTGGTATATATGAATTAGAAAGGAAAACTAAATCGAAAGTTGGGCAGTGCACAGAATTTATGCCAAGAAAGTCTATTTCCTAAATTCTACAGCCACAAGTCTAAGCTTTTCTGAAATGAGTGGGTAAAAAAAGAGAGGAAAAGTTGTGACTTACAAGACTCAACATGCCCATGGGATCAAACAGGCCTTGGGCCAGAGGTAAAAGGGTCACCCTGTGGTCACCAATGGTCCCACTCAGCTCCAAGGGTGGGGTGTTCACAGGGGCACCTGGAGCCAGAGTAGCAGTAATTATCTGCACGTCCGCGAGGAACAGGGCTGGCTCCGTATGAGTCGGTGGATATCACGTCGGTCATTTTCCTTTCAAACTTGCCATGGTGGCAAGTGGCTGGCCCAAAAGTGAAAAGTTCATAACCGCAAACATCTCTCTACATAATCAGGTCTAAGGATATGCTCTTATGAAAACTGAAGGTTGTATTCAGAACTCATGCTTGCCTAAGAATCATGCACAGACCATCAGAAGTAAGTCAGGCTACTCAAGAAAGAAGGGACCACAACTCTCTGTTAGTGATCTTTTCACTCTACTGACACAGAAATTAATGATTGAGCTTGAAACATCCTAGAATATAAAGTGAGACCATGATATTTTATCTGGAAAAATGTTTAAAACTACTTTTAAAAATCAGAATGAAGCATCTCTTACCTAAATATTACAGCTCTCTGGTTTATCTTACCCACAAACAAACAAAATATAAATTAAGAATAATTCAAACTGAATCTGTTAAGAAAATATCAAAAGATTGAGGAGGAGGAAATGAAGTACCTTTGAAAATTCCTAGTAAAACAATTTTTCAAAATCGAGGTAAAATTCACATCGCATACAATTCAAGATTTTGACCATTTAAAGTGTACAATTCAGTGGCATTTAGTATATTCACAATGTCATGGAACCTCATGCTTACACAGTTCTGTAACATCTTCATCACCCCCAAAAGGCACTTCATACCTTTTAAACAGGACATCATGGGAAATGCTGAACTGGATGAAGCACAAGCTGGAAGAAGGGAGAAGTATCAATAACCTCAGGTATGCAGATGACACCACCCTTATGGCAGAAAGTAAAGAGAAACTAAAAAGCCTCTTGATGAATGTGAAAGAGAAGAGTCAAACAGCCGGCTTAAAATTCAACATTCAAAAAACTAAGATCATGGCATCTGGTCCCATCACTTCATGGCAAATAGATGGGAAACAATGGAAACAGGGACAGACTTTATTTTGGGGGGCTCCAATATCACTGCAGATGGTGACTGTAGCCATGAAATTAAAAGACACTTGCTCCTTGGAAGAAAAGCTGTGACCAATCTAGACAGCATATTAAAAAGCAGAGACATTACTTTGCCAACAAAGGTCCGTCTAGTCAAAGCTATGGTTTTTCCATTAGTCATGTATGGATGTGAGAGTTGGACCATAAAGAAGGCTGAACGCTGAAGAATTGATGCTTTTGAACTGTGATGCTGAAGACTTTTGAGAGTCCCCTGGACTGCAAGGAGATCAAACCAGTCAATCCTAATGGAAATCAGTCCTGAATATTCTTTGGAAGGACTGATGCTGAATCTGAAGCTTCAATACTTTGGCCACTTGATGAAGAACTGACTCATTGGAAAAGACCCTGATACTGGGAAAGACTGAAGGCAAGAGGAGAAGGGGATGACAGAGGATGAGATGACTGGATGGCATCACCAACTTGATGGACATGAATTTGAACAAGCTCCAGAAGTTTGTGATGGACAGGGAAGCCTGGCATGCTGCAGTCCATGGGGTCAATAAGAGTCACACACAAATGAGCGACAACTGAGCGACTGAACTGAACTGATTCCTCCCTCCTCCCAGGCTCTTAAAGCCACAGTGTATTCAGTCTTTATGGATTTACCTGATCTGGACATTTCATATAAATGGAATCATATGATATGTGATCTTTTGTGTCTGGCTTCTTTCACTTAGCACATTATTTTTGAAATTTATCCATATTGTCAAATGTAGCAAGGCCTCATTCCTTTTTATGTCTGAATAATGTTCCCTTGTATGGAAATAGCCACATGTTTTTTTATCTATTCATCAGGTGATAGACATTTAGGTTTTTTCCTAACTTTGGGCTATTGTGAATAGTACTGCTATAAACTTTCATGTACAAGTTTTTGTTATTAATAGAAAAACCTGTTTTTAATTCTTTTGGGTACATACCGGGGAGTGGAACTGTTGGGTCATTCGGTAATTCTATATTTAACTTTTTGAGCAAATGCCAAACTGCTCTTCACCATGGCCGAACTGTTTTACATTCCCACTAGCAATAAATGAGAGTTCCAAGTTCTCTGCTTTCTTGGCAAAATTTATGTTCTGTTTGACTGTAGCCAACCCGGTGTATGTGAAATGACATGTTATTGTCTTTTTAATTTGCATGTCCCTAACGACTAAAGGTGTTGAGCATCTTTTCATGTGTTGGCCATTTGTGTATGTTCTTTAGAGAAGTATCTAGCAAAACTTTCATTTTTAATGTTATTGAAGACCTCCCCCTTCCCTTCCCTTCCCTTCCTCTCACTCCTTGCTTTAGCCCCTCTCTGCTACCCTCTCCCCCTAAGACCATGACCACCAGCTTCCATCCTCCTCTTAATCCCCTCCCTGGTCCTTTCCCCTACCACATATGTGTGTGCTAAGTCGCTTTTGTCGTGTCCAACTCTTTAAGACCCCATGGATTATAGCCCACCAGATTCTTCTGTCCATGGGAGTCTTCAGGCAAGAATACTGGAGTAGGTTGCCATGCACTCCTCCAGAGGATCTTCCAGCCGAAGGACTGAACCTGTATCTCCTGCTGTGGCAAGTGGGTTCTTTACCACTAATGCTAACGCCACTTAAGGAAGCCCCTTTCCCTACCACTCCCACTCCCATCAAGGCACCCAGCCCTATCCCCTGGGAAAAATTTGTTAACTCTCGTTTTCAGACTCTTCTCATTTTTATATTATCAATTTCTCCCCCAGATCAACAGATTATCTTTTCCTTTCTCTATTCCTTCTCAAAGATCTCTCCTCCAACAAAAGCCTTCATACTTAGGCATCTGCCTGCCATTTGCCTGCTGTCTGTGATTTCTACAGCAATGAAACCTCAAGAGTTTCTCCTGAAAGAACAAACCGAAAGCATTTCTACTTTGGTATATTTTCTTTTACCCTTATCACAGGGCTATGGAAGCAGCTTTGAACAGTGTGATATTCTACTACACTTTTAAACATAACCTGCCTGCAAAAATGCTCATCAAATAGTTGAATGAGCAAACTTAGTGGATGAGGTTTGATTAAAAACCCATTAAAAGTTGGAAGCGGTCAACTGATGTTCATTCTATATTTGTTGAGCTATAATTCTTCATCAAATTATAATATAGTTGGGACAATAATCTACTGACATCTTCTAATCTTAATAATTACAGAGACATTACTTTGCCGATTAAGGTCCGTCTCCAGTGGTCATGTATGGATGTGAGTTGGACTGTGAAGAAAGCTGAGCACCGAAGAATTGATGTTTCTGAACTGTGGTGTTGGAAAGGACTCTTGAGAGCCCCTTGGACTGGAAGGAGATCCAACCAATCCATCCTAAAGGAGATCAGTCCTGGCTGCTCATTGGAAGGACTGATGCTGAAGCTGAAACTCCAGTACTTTGGCCACCTCATGCAAAGAGTTGACTCATTGGAAAAGACTCTAATGCTGGGAGGGATTGGGGGCAGGAGGAGAAGGGGACGACAGAGGATGAAATGGCTGGATGGCATCACCGACTCGATGGACATGAGCTTGGGTAAACTCTGGCAGTTGGTGATGGACAGGGAGGCCTAGTGTGCTGTGATTCATGGGGTTGCAAAGAGTCGGACACAACTGAGCGACTGAACTGAAATGAACCGAATCCTAATAATTAAAACGTATCTTTTGTAAATAAAACTTAATTTCTATTGTCCACAGTTGTAGTGGATACATGTAGTTTATCCAGAGAAGATACCAATTCATGAGAATTGTACAAAATATTTTCCTATTTCCTATTTTCTGCTCCGATTCCATTATTTGAGCTTTAGGACTTTTTTCTTCAGCCCTTTAAAGTCTTTTTGGCCCTTTTGAGTCTTTCAAGAGAAACTCAATGTATTTAAAGGACACTTACTATCAGGAGGCAAAAACTCTATTATCCTTCAAGAGACCCTTCTGATTAGAGTCATTTCACAGAGTGAACTCTGTGAAAACATCAATACTAGGGTTCTACACTGAGCTCCTAGATAAGACAATGAAATTTAAAGAAACCACTTCTCAATGAATAAATCCTGTTCAGTCAGTCAGTCAGTCCACCAGGTCTATATGCCAGTCTCTGTTCAAACTAGAAAGCGCACAATATAAAGAAGAAAATACCCTATCCTTTAAGCAGTTTTTTTGTTAGAAATCAGAAAAGGGGAGTGAAAGAGCTGGGCTTAGTGGAGGCGGTTTTCCAATTCTATCTCCTGGCTTCAGAGAAAGTTGAGAGTCCAGGTATGTGGGCTCCATCCTTCTACTTCACTATGGGGTGGATGTTTCCCTTTTATAGATAAAATGGAAAGAGGTCAGTTGGTACTTGGCAAACTGGACTGCCAGTCCACTGATCTGGCCAGGCTACTCTTCAATCTGTTTTCCTGCATTCAGTGCAGTCATGTCCAACTTTTTGTGACCCCATGGACTGCAGCACACCAAGCTTCCCTGTCCATCACAAACTCCCAGAGCTTGCTCAAACTCATGTCCATCGGGTTGGTGATGCCATCCAGCTATCTCATCTTCTGTCATCCCCTTCTCCTACCTTCAATCTTTCCCAGGATCAGGGTCTTTTCCAAGGAGTCAGGTCTTCACATCAGGTGGCCAGAGTATTGGAGCTTCAGCATCAGTCCTTTCAATGAATATTCATGACTGATCTCCTTTAGGATGGACTGGTTGGATCTCCTTGCAGTCCAAGGGACTCTCGAGAGTCTTCTCCAACACCACAGTTCAAAAGCATCAATTCTTTGCCACTCAGCTTTCTTTATGGTCCAAGTCACATATCCATACATGACTCCTGGAAAAACCATAGCCTTGACTAAGCAGACCTTTGTTGGCAAAGTAATGTCTCTGCTTTTTAATATGCTGTCTAGGTTGGTCATAGCTTTTCTCCCAAGAAGTAAGCATTTTTTAATTTCATGGCTACAGTCACCATCTGCAGTGATTTTAGAGCCCTTTATGACAGTTCAAAGTTTCCATCTGACTCCCCAGGAGCAGCATCCAAACACCACATCTCTTCTGACACCCCCTTCCTTATAAACCAAACCTGTCCTCCATTTCATTCTATGGTGATGCTGCTCCCCGGTAGTGGCTGTGATACACTCTTGATGCTCCAGATGGTAACATATGTGATGTAACAGGAAGAACATGGGATTGTGGTCATCAGATTTCAGATTCAGTTCCAGTTTTGCTCCCAACTGGCAGAACAATCCTGAGAAAATCATTTCTGCTTTCTGAGCCTCAGCTTCCTCACTTGTAACCGTCGAGGTTGAGATGCTAATCCTAAAATTTCCTCCCAGCTTGTATTCTTTTCTGTGACTCTCACTGTGCATTTCACTTCCTTCAGTGGTGAGAATTTCAGGTGCTGTTCTCGGCACTCATGAACCACATTTGGGGACCATAGCTTGGTTACTTACTGCACTGATGAAAGAAATAGGCTCTGTGGAAAGCCAGGGCTGGGTATTGTGCCAAAGCTAGTTTCTATTTTTGGCATTTTCTACAATGACACCTTCCAGCCACAAAAGGACTGAAAGAAAAAAGTGGGTAGGTTCCAACTCAATAGGAAAGATAGAGGATAGCATAAAGCTGCTCTGCCCTCTTCACCCCCATCCAGCCAGAGGCCTGTCTTCAAACCCTGTTAGAAACACGTGGGTTGAATTGTTTTCATTTCCATTTCATTAGATTCTATGGCCCATCCCGCATATCTTTACTACAAATCCTTTTTATTTACATAATGCTCTGAAGTTATGAGCATTATCTAAATGCTCTGGAGCACCACTGGAGCAAGGGTGAGGAGATACCCCACCTCTGCCACATGGCATTGGAGCAGCACCTGCGCTGTGCTGGAGTGACTCTAAGGAGCTATCCCATGTCCAAGGGCAAAGGAGAGCTACCAGCAAGATGGTAGGAGGGGCAAGATCATGTTTAGAATCAAAGCCCAAACATGCCAGAGATGCTCAGAGGGCTCAAACAAAGCTTGTGTGCACACCAGGACCCAGAGACCCCACAGAGACTGAGACAGAGCTGTGTCTGGGTGTCTCCTGTGGCAGTACGGGTTATGGGTCAGCAGTGGCCTGCCACGGGGGCAGCGTCTCTGGATGCGGCAGACCTCAGTGTGGCATAAGCCCTCTTGGATGATGTCACCATTAACCCACCATAGAGCTGCCAGAACCTACACAGGACTGGGAAACAGACTCCGGGAGGGCACAAACAGAACCCTGTATGCACCAGGACCCGGGAGAAAGAAGCAGTGACCCCACAAAAGACTGACCCAGACTTGCCCATGAGTGTCCAGGAGTCTCTGGCAGAGGCGTGGGTCAGCAGTGGCCTGCTGCAGGGTTGGGGGCACTGAGTCAGGCAGTGCATGCATGGGGCCTTTTGAAGGAGGTCGCCATTATCTTCATTATCTCCACCACAGTTTAGCCTCAGGTCCAATAACAGTGGATCACAATAAACTGTGGAAAATTCTGAAAGAGATGGGAATACCAGACCACCTCACCTGCCTCTT